>NW_027019317.1:12929549-13100489 GCF_013076305.1 Rhopilema esculentum
AAGATATCTGGCGTATACAAAACCCCTCTTCTAAGGAATTTACTTTCTCTAGTTCCCGTGGTTCGTTTAGTCGAATTGATAAATTTTACACTTCAAGGGATTTTCGTGACATTTTTAATAAACCCCGCATCGATCCCTTTTCTCACTCTGATCATGATAGGATTTCTCTTTCCCTCAACTTCTCAGCCCCTAAACGTGGGCCAGGTATATGGAAATTAAACACTTGCATTTTGAAAGAGCAAGAATTCATCAACTCCATTAATCAATTTATCACCGACTGGGAAAAATCTCAAGAGTCTTTCCCCTCATTAACCGAATGGTGGGAACACGGCAAAAACACTTTTGTTGACATTGCCAAAACATATTCTAGAGATCGAAAGAAACATTTTCTCCGCAAAAAATCTAAACTTCTCAAGCAACTCAGAAATGCGAAAAGAAAGGCAGAGAGTTCAGGGGACCCTCGATTTCAGAAGCTTTACAAAAACATAAGCAACGAAGTGAAATCCCTAGAAGCCTCCGAAGCTGAAGGGGTGAAAATTAGGTCAAAAGCTAAATGGTCCGAACAAGGCGAAAAAGTCACAAGATATTTCTGCTCCCTTGAAAAGAAACGACAAAGCGACCGTACAATGAAATCAATTAAAGATAAACATGATAAATCCATCTCTGACCCGACTGAAATAGTGAATGTAGTCAAAGAATTTTATGCTTCTCTCTATAAAGAAGAGCCAGTCGACTCAAATCTTCAGGATACTCTTTAACAAAAAATAAGTAAACGTCTTTCAGAAACTGAGAAAAACATTTGCGAGCACCCACTTACTCTCGAAGAAATAAACACTGCCTTAAAAACTATGGTAAATGGTAAATCTCCAGGAATAGACGGATTACCGAGTGAATTTTACAAACTATTTTGGAAATCTCTCGGTAGACACTTCTTAAACGTAATTAACTCTTGCTTTGATAACAAATCCCTTACCCCCTCTCAAAGAATTGCTTTAATTTCTTGCCTCTTTAAAAAAGGCGACAGAGAAAACATTAAAAACTGGCGCCCCCTCAGCCTCTTAAATTGTGACTATAAAATCATAGCCAAAGTTCTAGCAAATCGTCTTTCGAAAGTCCTAACTAGCATTATAGCTGAAGACCAAACTTGCTCTGTTCCCGTCCGCTCAATTTTAGGCAATTGCCATGCTTTACGAGACATTATTCGATTCTCTGAAAATGAAAATCTCCCAGTCGCTCTATTATCTATTGATCAAATGAAAGCCTTTGATCGTGTAAATTGGAACTTTCTCCTTAAAACACTTGAAAAATTCAATTTCGGTCCTGTTTTCATTAGCTGGGTAAAACTTCTATACACTAACATTGAAAGCAAAGTTAAATGTAACGATTTTATTTCCGACCCTTTCACTCCTAGCAGAGGTGTCAGACAAGGTTGCCCCCTCTCTGCCCTTCTTTACGTTCTCATTGCTGAGGTGTTCGCTGCTAATGTCCGCTGTGACCCCGCAATTAAGGGCGTCACAGTCGGTAAAACTGAATTTAAAATTATACAATACGCAGACGATACTACCCTTCTTCTTCAAGGTAACCAATCTTTACTCGCAATTGAAAATCACATCGCGAACTATGAAAAAGCCTCTGGTGCTAAAATAAACAAAGATAAAAGTGAAGGCCTCTGGCTTGGTAGTTTTAAAAACCGCCCCGATTCCCCTCTAGGTTTTAACTGGAAAAAGAAATGCCTCAAAATTCTTGGCCTCTATTTCGGTACTGAAGACACAAATAAACTGAACTGGGAACCTAAAGTTTCTAAATTTATTAAAACATTAGATCTTTGGAAGTCGCGTGACTTAACCTTTAGGGGGAAGGCCGTTGTCGTTAATCAGCTTGCAAGCTCTGCACTCTGGTATACAGCTTCGGTTTTCCCAATACCCCAATGGGCAGTCAAACAACTTAATGAAAAACTTTGGCATTTCTTTTTTAACGGCAAACGACCCCCGATCCCTAGATCTCAAGCTAAACTACCTTATCAAGAAGGTGGCCTCAATGTTCTTGATATAGAGAAAAAATGTAACAGCCTCCTTTTATCATGGCTAGCCAAACTCGTTGCCCCCGAACAAACAGGCAAATGGAAAGTTCTCTTTGACCATTTCTTAGGAAAATACAAAAATCTAAATATCGGAAAAAATATCCTTAAATGCTATTTACAGTCCCGCGAAATAAACAAACTACCTCCCTTCTATAAACACACCCTCCGTGCATATCTCGCTATTACTAATGACCATAATAGATCTCTAGATAACATGTTTGAAATCTTTAACGAACCCCTTTTTCTGAACCCTAAAATCGCGACAGATAGTCTACCTCTCAACCCCTACTGGGTGGAGGCAGGAATTACCTTATTACGAGATATTACCTACGAGTTTTCCCCTGGTTTTCTCCCTGAACTCGCTATCAATGAATTAGTTGGTAGTAAATTTAAGCCTAAAGACCTTTCTTCCATTTTATCATGCCTTCCCCTTCAATGGAAAAATTTCATCCGTTCCAATTCTGCCCCTAAAGATCGCTTTTCTATTAATTTCACTCCGCCTATTAAAGACATTAAAAAGCCGCTTTGTAAATTATCTTCTAAAGACTTGTATCTCGCATCTCTTATGTCCTCAACTGATGTTTCTTCCCAAAAGTTTCGTGTTTATTGGGAAAAGAAATTCCCAGATCTTGATTGGAAATTTATATTGAAATCGATATTTACTAGAGATTCCGACCGTAAATCTTGCGACCTGCAATGGAAAATAATCCAACTCGCTATTCCCACTGCCGATCGTTTAGGTAGGCACAAAATTATCGACAATCCTTTGTGCCCCCGCTGTAATAACCATAATGAAACTACACTACATCTCTTTATGCATTGCCGTCTAGTTTCGCTTCTGTGGGACACCGTCCTTTCGCATATTAAAAATCTTGATTTAGACCTAAATCTAGATTCTTTAGAACAATTTATTGTCATCGGTTTTGCTAGTATTAAACCTTCTCCTATTTACTCGCCCGCAATTGCCCTCCGTGATATAGCCCTCCTTGCTGTTTGGTCTTCTAGAAATAAACTCGTTTTCGATAATGAATCTATCGACCCCTCTAAAATTTTTACCGCTAAACTCCGCTCGAAAATAAAAGAGGAGTTTTTTCTCGTTAAATCCTCGTTCGCTGGTCTTTTTAATTTTAAAACCACTTGGTGTCGCAACAACGTTTTAGCTTCGGTTGTTGACGATAAACTTTTTATCCATTGTTAACCCCCCGATAGTATAACTTGACTGCTCTCTTCAACATCTGAGCAATATCGCACTCAGTGTTTTCCGAGACACTGAAGATTAACACATCTATTAAATGACACTTGAACATGAACACTTAATCCTCCCAACTGTTTACACAAAGATCCGATACCTCCCTTTGTGATTAATTTGGCTGTCTCGCTTTCGCAAACACTAATTAAAACGCCTCACGCCATTCTAGAATTGGCGAGTTCGCTGCCTCGTTTCGAATTTAATAAAATACAGAAAAAGCCCCTTCGAATAACTATACCCCATAGTGATACATTATTGTATTGATGAACCCCCACTTGTATATACACCCAGTCTTCGCATGAGCTGTAAATTTTTGGACTGGTTTATATTTTAATTGTATCGATAACATTCATTTATAAATAATACTTTTCTCTCACGCTTGTACCTTATATATTTTAACATTAACGTCATTTATAATTGTATATCACTTAAATTTATACCTCCTCATATTTATACTTCTGTTTCCTACTTGTAAATTAATTTTATTATCATCACACTTGTTAACTGCATAATAACCTTCAAACTAAACAATTGTGAACACTTTCATTGTGAAATTAATTATATTAACTTTGTATGTATTAAATTGTAAATACTTGTTTTTTCAATTACACGGGCGCTGGCATGTGCCAGGCTCAACGGAAAAAAAGTGATCAAGAAGGCGTTTCTTCCAGGGTGAGGCCCTTCCATTGCAGTTCGGTTGGGCTGACCCCTGCGATTACCCCAAACGTGGGTAACTCGACCGTACAATTTCTGGTAGTGGGGACCTGCGTTCGCGCTAGTCCCCTCACAATTGTCTAAAGAATCCAGCCAACCCAAGCAGAATCCCACAAGCAGTGCCTCAAATAAAGCCGCCCATTGCGCCTTCTTGATCACTCTCAATATACAATATACAATATACAATAGAGGTAGATTGTTATACAAAGACTTGTCATTGTTTGCTTTGCCTTTTTCTGCCTTAACCTTGTTCGTCGTCTGCCGTAGTAATGTTGTCTTAAATATGATCCTTTCAAGCAGGACAATCATCGTTTCTGAAATGTTATGGCTTTAGCATGCCTATCTTGTAGCATTTGATAAAAAAGGCCAAATTAATTCAAGTTCAACACAGAAAAAATCTTCCTGTCCAAATATACATACTTTGCAACTTTCAGAGCAGCATGTTGCAAATCTCAAGCAAACCTATCTTCAATTCAAATTCAAATTCGAATTTATTTAATGCATCAAAATATGTTATAAAAGTTTGTCTATAATTATACTAAATAGCAATAATCAAGAAGCAATGATAAGAGCTTCATAGTGTCAATTAGCATTTGAGAATTAGAAACTTGGTAAAGTCAATTTGACAAAGTGAAAGTGAAAGTCAAAACAATTCAGGCAAAAATTGAGGCAAGGATTACTGTATTATTGCAAGAAGATTCTTGGGCCTCTGGAAATCTGCATGGCCTATTTTTCACAATTCCAAATCAAATACTTTTTTTAAAAGCTATTCGTTCTAATAGCCATTTGTAGGGATGATTGCAGTTTTTTATTTCCCTTACATGGTTTCATGGTTTGTTCTAATTGTTGGAGTGGCAAGATGCTTTTTGGTTGCTTAGCGGGTTTGATATCCATGTCAAGAAATCTAACTTGCAGCCAAGCTGACCATCATTACTGGGGATGAGCTGCCTGCACTTGAACGAGTCTCGACAACAACCAACCCCCCCCCCCAATACCCATTCTGAAGATTATGTAACTTAATTTCGGAAAAAATCTTGGATATTTTGGCAATTTTTGCAGCATAAAATTGAAAATATTGATTTTCATGAGTAGGCTTCAACAAGCTGGGCTTTCAGGGATTGTTCAATTCCCAATAATTACATGACAGGCCAATTGTGAAAGTGCCTTCGATGGATACCAAAGTGACTTGTAAGAAAGAACAATCACAAAAGCATTTTGATTCAAGGAATTCAAAAAACCATCACTGATCTCTTATCGTTCGACCAACTATGGTGAACCTTTCCTTCAATTATATAAACTCTTTGGGTTTGCTACTCGAGTAATGAACAAGTGTCTATATGCAAGATTTCGGCTTTCTTAGAATCATATCATCACTCAGTGACAGAATGCAGTCATAGAACAGCTTCCATCCTCTCATCTTCTCAGTTTATCCCGTTCTCCAATCCGACTGCCACAAGGAAAGCTGAAAGTTAAGTTTAATTTTCTTCCCAATGATAGTCTAGTGGTCTTTTTGCCTCTTGGGTCACGGGGAGGCTCGTTCATGAATAGATAGTAAGAGTAAGCACAACAACACGGAGCAACAGCGCGCGCTGTAGAACTTAAGCCATATTTTTTCGAAGAAAGCGCCTTTCCCTGCTGTTGCAGCTCACAACTGCTGCTGCATGCTGCTGAGTGGCCATGTGAAGCCATTAGCTGAAGTATGGCCGAGAAGCTTGCTCCCGGGGGCTCTACGCCCCACGGGAGTGAAGATCTAGTCTCGGTTGAGGAAGTTAGTTCAGAGGGGAGTCAGTCGGAGGAAGAGACTGACTTCGTTTTAGAGAGAGAAAGGCTGGTGCTTCACCAGCAGCAAGTGAGAAAGTCCGGCATCCCAGTTGTGCCATCAAGAAATCGCCACCCGTACCCAGGACCCACAGGTGATGCTGTTGCCTCGAGCCGCCCGTTGCCTGCTTCTCCCTCTTCTGCAGAGGATACTGGTCGTCCGACGAGAAACTATGCGGCAGCAGTTGGAAGAGCAGCGGCACCCATCACAGAGATTATAGTCGGCAGGTCCGGTGGCCTGCGCATGAACAGTATCGGCAGGCCCAGGCCAAGGACTGTCTGCGTTCACTCGGGGAGGGGGGCCATTGACTGCAAGGCCCTCATTGCCAAGTTGGAGGATTGTAAGCTGGCACCCACGCATGTCCAGAGGCTTCCAAATGGGGACCTTGAGGTCACCTTCCCCACGATAGCGGACAAGGGCAGGTTCCTTGGTCTGGATTTTGTACGTCATCCTCGGCGTCCATGGCAACCGGGCCTCAGAGACCCTCCCCCTGTCTGGGTGAGGGTTTTTAACAAGCCAGCGGAGTTTGTGCCGGAGGTCGTGGAGAGGAGGCTCAGTCGGTTCGGCCGGGTTCTGTTCGCCAGGGAGAACACCCACCCTGGTACAAATAAGTTGAATGGAGTCATGACCCTTAAAATGATAATTACGGAGTCCATACCTAGTTATGTACACCTGGGTCCTGCCTGTTTGCTCGTGCGACACGAAGGGCAACCTATGACGTGTCGCAAATGCGATAGCAGGACCCATCTTGCCGCCAACTGCTCCGCTAAAAGGTGTTTTAACTGTGGGTGTGTCGGCCACATTAATGCAGACTGCCCCGAAAGCAGTCTCTGTCAGGGCTGTGGGTCGCCTGAACACCATCTTGTTCAGTGCGATACCTCGTTCTTCCCGGACCCGACGAGTCTGTTCCTGCGACACCGGCAGAGACCACCATGGCTTTCGACAATTTGGGAAGTGAGACCGGCAGCTCAGCCACAGACGACCCTGAAACTCCGATTCCTGAGGAGACCTCGTCAGATCAAGCCAGTGCCCCGGAACCCCCACATTCGGAGCAACCCAGCCTTGAAGAGCCAGCCAGCCAGCCTCGAAGAGCCATCCAGCCTGGAGGAGCCATCCAGCCGTCCAGACCTCCAAGAAGCACCCAGCCTTACTGATCACGAAGAAGACGCCCAGCAAACCAAGAACTGGTATGATACCCTGTCTTTTCAACAGGGCTCTAACTCTTCCTCTAAATTTTCCTCCCCTCTTCCTCCCTTCCCAATCCCCTCTGTCGACGCTGGCGTCCCTGCGGCTTCAAAGAGGTCCTTTCAAGACGATAATGTCTCTGACATTTCCGCCGTGCGAAGGCCCTCTACCAAAAAGAAGTCGAAGGGTCGTTCAGCTCGGCAACCCACCCCTTCCTAATGACCGATGATTTTGGAACTCCCCTCCCCCAGTGAGTGATGGCAGCTATTAATATATTATCAATCAATGTCCACGGCCTTCGAGATCCTGTTAAGTGCTCCAATGTAATTGACTGGCTTAAAACTAGGAAAGAGTCCGTCATATTTTTGCAAGAGACTTATTTCTCTGAGCCCGCCGACATCACCTTTCTCAAATCCATCTGGAAAGGATCACTTTTTTCATCATTCGGAGGAAAACATAGCAGAGGTGTAACCACCCTCATTAAGGAGTCCCTGTCAAAAATTCCAAAGTTACTCATGATAACTGTGGCCGATGGGTCAACGTTATTTTAGACACAGAAGATTCCAAGCTTCAGCTGTTAAATGTCTATGCCCCATGCCCCATAGGGGAAAGAGCTGCCTTTTTTCAAACACTGCCCCCTAACATCAGGGGGGGAGTCCCAACAATCATCGGAGGCGATTTTAATTGTATATTTAATCTGTATCTCGACAAACTAGGTGGTGACAGCCAAGCAGGTTCCACTGCCCTAGAAACTCTAACCGACCTTTTGAAATCCTTTAACCTTACTGATGTTTTTCGTTCAACGCACCCATCTGCACGCCAGTTCACCTGGACCAATTCAAAAGTTTCATCTAGACTAGATAAATTTTATGTTTCTTCTGAAGTTTTGGCCAACACCAAACAGTGTGGGATAACCGTATTTCCCTTTTCTGATCATGATGCCCCTTCTCTCTCCTTCAAATTACCAAACACCTCACCTCGTGGCAGAGGTACCTGGAAATTCAACACCAGCCTCCTCGAAAATGAAGAATTTACATGTAATATGAAACATTTTTTGAAATTTTGGGTTTCTCGCAAAAAAGACTTTGCAGGCAAACTACATATTTGGTGGGACATAGGCAAAAAGAAAATACGAAACCGATGCCAAAAGTTTTCTAAACGATTAGCTAAGGAAAAGAGAGAAAAACGCATTGTCCTGGAAGGAAAACTGCAAAACGCAACGTTTTCAACTAATGAAAATGAAACTTTTCCCCTTATTAGGAAAGAAATTGAAGAATTAGATCTTAACAACATTAATGGTGCAAGTATCAGAGCAAGAGCCCTTGAATACCAATTCACATGAACTCTTCCCGCTATTTTTTCAGCCTTGAAAACTCACGTCAATCTAAAAAAGTGATTCGTAAGTTAAAAACACCAGATGGTAGAGTATTACATGATAGTAGGGACCTGCTTGGCTGCATTGCTAACTTCTATGAGTCCCTCTATTCTCCCGAACCCGTCGACATTGAAAAACAGAATACTCTTTTGAACACTATCGACCAATTTGTCCCTGAAAACTTTAAACTGTTACTTGAGGAACCACTTTCCGCAAGCGAATGTCACAAAGCCCTCACCAACATGAAATCCGACAAATCGCCCGGCTCTGATGGGCTACCAGCAGAATTTTACAATTTCTTCTGGGACGAAATTGGCGAAGCCTTAGTAGATGTGCTAAACTTTTGTTTCAATAGAGGCCTTCTCACAGAATCTATGCGTTTAGCCATAATCTCCCTCTTATACAAAAAAGGAGACATAGAACTTCTTAAAAATTGGAGACCAATTTCTCTACTTAACGTTGATTATAAAATAGGCTCGAAAGCCTTTGCAAATAGACTGCAACTGATACTACCATCCATCTTAAACAGTGACCAAACCTGCTCTGTACCAGGCAGGTCTATATTTGAAAATCTCATGTTAGCAAGAGACTCTATTGATTACTGCCAAGAGAAAAAACTCCCCCTTGCATTAATTAAAATTGACCAAGAAAAAGCTTTTGACCGTGTCAACTGGGATTTCCTTTTAAAAGTCTTGGAGAGAATGAATATCGGCCCAAAATTCATGTGTTTTATAAAAACCATGTATACAGATGTTTCTTGCCAAATTAGCAACAACGGCTACCTTTCTAGGAAAGTAACCCTTAAACGCGGCGTAAGACAAGGCTGCCCATTGTCCCCGCTATTATACTGCATAGTAGCGGAGACCCTGGGCAACCTTATCCGTCAAAATATCAAAATTGAAGGCCTCCGCCTTCCAGGTTCACGAAAAGAAGTCAAAATTTCCCAATATGCAGATGATACCACCCTATTTCTAAAAAATAAATTTTCCGTCGAAGAAGCCATAGCCACTATACAATTGTACGAATTAGGTTCAGGATCAAAGGTAAATTACGATATCGGCAAGTCCTGCGGAAAGTGGTTCAACAAGCCCTCATATATTTCCGCCTCTCCCTCTTCCCCTTTAAAATGGACTGACAATGCTCTTGAAATACTAGGTCTCGAATTTGGCACTCAAACAGCCCTTGAAAGCTGTTGGATAAAACGGGTCGAAAAATTGACTAACAGGCCCGAAGCCTGGAAACACCGATCCCTCTCTTTAGAAGGTAAAGCCCTGATTGTAAACACAATTGCTCTGTCTGGCCTCGTCTTTCTAGGGACAATCTACCATCTCCCTCCTGCTATAGAAAAACAAGTTAACCGAGCTATTTTTCAATTTATCTGGGCTGGCAAAAATGAGCTGGTCAGCAGAAAGACAATGTTCCAACCCCCAGATAAAGGTGGTCAAGGTGTTGTTGACATACACCTGAAAACAAACGCCCTACACCTGAAGTTTCTTCAGTCAATTATTGATTTCAACTATGACTCCCCTTGGGTTTATTTTGCTCGCTACAATATCGGTTTTCAACTTTTTAAGTATTTTCCAACTGCAAAATTTCTCCGTTCCAATTTGTTTCCTCATGCTTTAAGACCATCTCCACATTACACTCGTCTTCTTTCTTTGTGTAATTTGTATAAAGTTGTTGTTGTTTTGTTAAGTGCCGCGGGCACACCTGTAAGTAGTATTTACGGCAGCATTCTCTCCTCGGTCTACTCCGACATATTGCCTGCCCTGGCATGGAATGCTGCCCTCGCGAAGCCACTACAGTGGCAAATCCCATGGGAGCACATTCGCTCCCGCCTCTCCCAAGGCCCTGAAGACGACGTATTATGTAAAATTTATGATCGGGTCCTGAAAACAGCAAGTTACTTAAAAAGTTGGGGTCTGAATATCCCCGAAAATTGTGACCAATGTCACCAAATCGAAGACATTAATCATGTCTTCATAGACTGCCCAATTGCTATTGCAGTCTTCGCCTCCCTGCAGCCGATTTTCGAACAGCTGCTCGGAACATTTTCTGTGCTCCCCTCCCTCATCATATTCTTCGAATTCCCTAATGGCATCAACCGGAATGCCAAAACTCTCTGCCGTTGCCTATTAAAAGTCACTCTGCAGTCCATATGGATGCACAGATGTGATCGCCGCTTTGAAAAGAAGGCCCCCAACCCTCTAGGTGTTGTTTCTTCTATAAAGGCCACTATTTGAAACCGAATTAAGTTTACTTTGTCCTCTCCTTCCCTATTTGCTAAAGAATTTCCCATATGGGCTTATAATGATGTCCTCTGCAGCCACCAAAATGGTACGCTCTCACTCAACATTTAGTGTATCCTCTGTATCGTAACAACCTTTTTTACCTTTCTAACTCTTTATTATATTATAGTAAACAAAAATAAAAACATGAACATTCTCTGCCTGAAATTCTCTCCTCTAGTCTTTGTATTTTCATTAAACGATTAGCGTTATATTGTCAGTAGATCGTAATGTTTGATTTGTCAGTTAATTGTATCATTGTCAAAATTTTTTTACTTTAACCAATTGTCTGTAAATTGTATCGTATCCCCCAACTCTTTTTGTATTTTGTCAAGTAATCAGTATATTGTAAAGTAAAATTTTGTAGCCAAGGGGGACCTCTGCACAAAAGGGGCAGTTGTCTCCCTTTAAATTGTCATGTAGATCTTAAATGATCATGAATGTTACGCCCTGTCCCTACTGTGTCATCAGAGGGCAGGAATTGGAAAAAAAAAAGTATCTGTTCTTATCAGCTTAATATCTGATATGCGCCCAAGGGCGCTCAAATATTAAACTGATTTTTGGAACTAGCTTGTCGGCATGAGGCTTGCCTCACCGCGAGCACGGGTTGCCCTGGCATTGCAGTACAGCCATGGGTGGCCCAGCCCCTTTTCATCAATTGGCAAGAAAACAACGATTTTCACATTTTCACAGTTGCAATCATTCAAGTCCATATTGTTGATATGACTGGCTAACTAACTACAATGTTAACTAGGAGCTAGGTAACATTGTATGTAGTTGGTTGCTTTTCCATAGTAGTTAAGTAGTTTAAACCTTGTACTAGACATAGTTTTATTTATGATTGTTAATCAAATATACACAGACTGCGAAGCCTTCAACGTGTTGTGTTTTTGTGTTCTTCTGATCTTGCCTTTTTGCCTGCCTGCCTGCCTGTTTAGTAGTCAGTCATTTCTAGCTACCCCTCTTTGTGTGCTCAAAAATTCAAGGCTTATTTTCAATTTCAGACGACTGCTGGCTGACTCACGACTTATCGAGCAAGATGCAAGATTAGTTTTTCTTCACGAAAGGGATGGTGAGTACATCAGTTTTATATTTCAGTATATTTCAGTACTTGATCATCTTCCTCGTCAGACTGAACATTTTTCACTCAATATTCAACATATCGATCTATTCAAAGACTACTGAAACAGCCTTCCCACATGTGTCGGCTTGTTTCTGCAGCCGCCGAGTTGTCAATGGCCAAAATGGTAGTTCATACTTACCTGACGGGGAAGACAACGTGATCAAGAAGGCGTAGCGGCCGGTCACGATTTTGCGAGCTCCGACTGTTTGAAGCGTATCATCGTTTTGAACAGGTTTATAGGTTAGGTTTTAGTCGCTAACAAACTAGTTTCGTTTTCGGTACCTCACGGAGATTATTTAACATCAATTTGAAATGGCAACAAACATGATTTCCTCAATTTGGGGGATATGGAGTTGGAAGCAAATGATCAAAGGCCAATAACATTCGCAGAGAAACTAAAACAAGGACATGCCAAGATGTCTCCTAATGATTTAGCAGCAAAAGCGGCAAAGTTCGAGACTACTGACAAAATTGACCACAAAGAAATAATATCGTTCTTTCACAAAAAATTCGGCGACCAAAACTGCATCCAACAACTGATGCCCCTTGCAGCCCTCCCAGGCAGACGGAAATGGAACATCATTTTCTCTAAACCGTCGATGGTTGATAAAGTTATCGAGGAACTCATCAAATTTCCTTCATTGTCTGAAGACGATCCAGGAGTTGCATTTACGCCGGTTAGAAGAAGAGCCTTGCTTATAACAATTCCAGATGCCACTCCAGACATTTCGGATAATGAAATAGGCAGCGCTCTTTCGAGATACGGAACAGTAACGCGCGTGTGGAAACAAACTTGGGAAGGTTTTCCAAATATATTTAATGGCAAACGACTTGTGACCATCTTTCCGTCAGGAGGCTCAGAACTTCCTCCCTTCATTATTTTTAAGAATAAAAAAATTTCACTTTCCTACAGGGGCAAGCCCGTTTTCTGTAACATTGGCATGTCAGACACGCACAGAACTTCGGATTGCCCCTCTAGGAATGTGAGCCACTGCTATCTATGTGGTTCAGTCGATCATTCAAAAAAAGACTGTGAAAAATTTGTCCCCTTTAGGAGAGGCAGAGGAAGAAGGTACAGTGGGGAAATCGAGGAGCTAGCAGAAGAAGAAGCCACGCCGATCAGCGAAGACGAACCGGATTCCGAAGAAAAACATACAGCCAAACCTGAACCTGAGTTTAAAGCTAATGAAACAACAGACAGCCCTCCTATCATTACTGCCGACCCAGAAAGCCCCTCATCATCCCAACATTCAACCTGCGAGAAACCCTCTACTACCATCGAATGCGTAACAACAGATGAACAAACTACAGATACCAAATCAAATCCACCACCAGCACCAAAACCAAAAAGAATAACTACAAAGACCAAAACACCTGAAGAATATGCCCCCTTCACCAGAAAATCCTCAAAAAGACCAGTACCCTCAACCCCAGAAAAGAACGTTGTCCGTAAAAAACCCACTGGTGAGAACTCTTAATCAAAACCTTAATTTTCTTTACTTTTCAATGTTTTTATTTAGTTCTTATTTTTTCTCATGGCTTGTGTTGTGACTATCAAGGTGAATGGGTTGAACGACCCCCGTCGCTCGGATTCAATCTTTCGTCACCTCTATAGCCTTAAGCCTGATATTTCATTCTTGCAAGAAACCCACCTTAATCCCGTTAATGTTAACAATGTATTTTCGCAATGGCCCGGCACTTCCTTTCATTCCTTTGGTAAAGATAATAGAAAGGGTGTCTCTATTCTAATTTCTGATAGATTGAAAACCACAATCCATTCACGCCATACTTCCGACACAGGCCATCTAATTGTTCTCGACCTTTCAATCGATGACAATAGATTGATCTTAGGCAACGTATACGCTCCCACAGGCGGTCCCGACTGCATTGCAAATCGTAAAGAATTTTTTAACGAGCTCAATAAGGTGTTAGACAATTTTCCTCAAGACTTTCCTATAATTTTAGGAGGTGATTTTAACTGCGTACTGGATCACTCGGATCACTCCAACCCCGTTAATTATGTTGAAAAAACTGTTAATAATTTAAAAGCAGTTCTGTCTTCTTATGCCTTAGAAGATATCTGGCGTATACAAAACCCCTCTTCTAAGGAATTTACTTTCTCTAGTTCCCGTGGTTCGTTTAGTCGAATTGATAAATTTTACACTTCAAGGAATTTTCGCGACATTTTTAATAAACCCCGCATCGATCCCTTTCCTCACTCTGATCATGATAGGATTTCTCTTTCCCTTAGCTTCTCAGCCCCTAAACGTGGGCCAGGTATATGGAAATTAAACACTTGCATTTTGAAAGAGCAAGAATTCATCAACTCCATTAATCAATTTATCACCGACTGGGAAAAATCTCAAGAGTCTTTCCCCTCATTAACCGAATGGTGGGAACACGGCAAAAACACTTTTGTTGACATTGCCAAAACATATTCCAGAGACCGAAAGAAACATTTTCTCTGCAAAAAATCTAAACTTCTCAAACAACTCAGAAATGCGAAAAGAAAGGCAGAGAGTTCAGGGGACCCCCGATTTCAGAAGCTTTGAAAAAACATAAGCAACGAAGTAAAATCCCTGGAAGCCTCTGAAGCTGAAGAGGTGAAAATTAGGTCAAAAGCTAAATGGTCCGAACAAGACGAAAAAGTCACAAGATATTTCTGCTCTCTTGAAAAGAAATGACAAAGCGACCGTACAATGAAATCAATTAAAGATAAACATGATAATTCCATCTCTGACCCGACTGAAATAGTGAATGTAGTCAAAGAATTTTATGCTTCTCTCTATAAAGAAGAGCCAGTCGACTCAAATCTTCAGGACACTCTTTTACAAAAAATAAGTAAACGTCTTTCAGAAAATGAGAAGAACATTTGCGAACACCCCCTTACTCTCGAAGAAATAAACACTGCCTTAAAAACTATGGTAAATGGCAAATCTCCCGGAATAGACGGACTACCGTGCGAATTTTAAAAACTATTTTGGAAATCTCTCGGTAAACACTTCTAAACGTAATTAACTCTTCCTTTGATAACAAATACCTTACCCCCTCTCAAAGAATTGCTTTAATTTCTTGCCTCTTTAAAAAAGGCGACAGAGAAAACATCAAAAACTGGCGACCCCTCAGCCTCTTAAATTGTGACTATAAAATCATAGCCGAAGTTCTAGCAAATCGTCTTTCGAAAGTCCTAACTAGTATAATAGCTGAAGACCAAACTTGCTCTGTTCCCGGCCGCTCGATTTTAGGCAATTGCCATGCTTTACGAGACATTATTCAATTCTCCGAAGAGGAAAATCTCCCGATCGCTCTACTATCTATTGATCAAATGAAAGCCTTTGATCGTGTAAACTGGAACTTTCTCCTTAAAACCCTTGAAAAATTCAATTTCGGTCCTGTTTTTAAAAGCTGGGTAAAACTTCTATACACTAACATTGAAAGCAAAGTTAAATGTAACGACTTTATTTCTGACCCTTTCACTCCTAGCAGAGGTGTCAGACAAGGTTGCCCCCTCTCTGCCCTTCTTTACGTTCTCATTGCTGAGGTGTTTGCCGCTAATGTTCGCTGTGACCACGCAATTAAGGGTGCTACTGTCGGTAAAACTGAATTTAAAATTATACAATACCCAGACGATACTACCCTTCTTCTTCAAGGCAACCAATCTTTACTCGCAATTGAAAATCACATCACGAACTATGAAAAAGCCTCTGGTGCTAAAATAAACAAAGATAAAAGTGAAGGCCTCTGGCTTGGTAGCTTTAAAAACCGCCCCGATTCCCCTCTAGGTTTTAACTGGAAAAAGAAAACCCTCAAAATCCTCGGCCTCCATTTCGGTACTGAAGACACAAATAAACTGAACTGGGAACCTAAAGTTTCTAAATTTATTAAAACATTAGATCTTTGGAAGTCGCGAGACTTGACCTTTAGGGGGAAGGCCGTTGTCGTTAATCAGCTTGCAAGCTCTGCACTCTGGTATACAGCTTCGGTTTTCCCAATACCCCAATGGGCAGTCAAACAACTTAATGAAAAACTTTGGCTTTTCTTGCTAAACTACCTCTCAAGCTAAACTACCTTATCAAGAAGGTGGCCTCAATGTTCTTGATATAGAGAAAAAATGTAACAGCCTCCTTTTATCATGGCTAGCCAAACTCGTTGCCCCCGAACAAACAGGCAAATGGAAAGTTCTCTTTGACCATTTCTTAGGAAAATACAAAAATCTAAATATCGGAAAAAATATTCTTAAATGCTATTTACAGTCCCGCGAAATAAACAAACTACCTTCTTTCTATAAACACACCCTCCGTGCGTATCTCGCTATTACTAATGATCATAATAGATCTCTAGATAACATGTTTGAAATCTTTAACGAACCCCTCTTTCTGAACCCTAAAATCGCGAAAGATAGTCTACCTCTCAACCCCTACTGGGTGGAGGCAGGAATTACCTTATTACGAGATATTACCTACGAGTTTTCCCCTGGTTTTCTCCCTGAACTCGCTATCAATGAATTAGTTGGTAGTAAATTTAAGGCTAAAGACCTTTCTTCCATTTTATCATGCCTTCCCCTTGAATGGAAAAATTTCATTCTTTCCAATTCTGCCCCTAAAGATCGCTTTTCTATTAATTTCACTCCGCCTATTAAAGACATTAAAAAGCCGCTTTGTAAATTATCTTCTAAAGACTTGTATCTCGCATCTCTTATGTCCTCAACTGATGTTTCTTCCCAAAAGTTTCGTGTTTATTGGGAAAAGAAATTCTCAGATCTTGACTGGAAATTTATATTGAAATCGATATTTACTAGAGATTCCGACCGTAAATCTTGCGACCTGCAATGGAAAATAATCCAACTCGCTATTACTACTGCCGATCGTTTAGCTAGGCACAAAATTATCGACAATCCTTTGTGCCCCCGCTGCAATAACCATAATGAAACTACACTACATCTCTTTATGCATTGCCGTCTAGTTTCGCTTCTGTGGGACACCGTCCTTTCACATATTAAAAATTATTTAGAACAATTTATTGTCATCGGTTTTGCTAGTATTAAACTTTCTCCTATTTACTCGCCCGCAATTGCCCTCCGTGATATAGCCC
This sequence comes from Rhopilema esculentum, assembly GCF_013076305.1. The sequence goes on from NW_027019317.1 coordinate 12,946,474, forward strand.
TCCTTGCTGTTTGGTCTTCTAGAAATAAATTCGTTTTCGATAATGAATCTATCGACCCCTCTAAAATTTTTACCGCTAAACTCCGCTCGAAAATAAAAGAGGAGTTTTTTCTCGTTAAATCCTCGTTCGCTGGTCTTTTTAATTTTAAAACCACTTGGTGTCGCAACAACGTTTTAGCTTCGGTTGTTGACGATAAATTCTTTATCCATTGTTAACCCCCCGATAGTATAACTTGACTGCTCTCTTCAACATCTAAGCAATATCGCACTCAGTGTTTTCCGAGACACTGAAGATTAACACATCTATTCAATGACACTTGAACATGATAATCCTCCCCACTGTTTACACAAAGATCCGATACCTCCCTTTGTGATTAATTTGGCTGTCTGGCTTTCACAAACACTAATTAAAGCGCCTCACGCCATTCTAGAATTAGCGAGTTCGCTGCCTCATTTCCAATTTAATAGAATACAGAAAAAGCCCTTTCGAATAACTATACCCCATAGTCATACATTATTGTATTGATGAACCCCCACTTGTATATACACCCAGTCTTCGCATGAGCTGTAAATTTTTGGACTGGTTTATATATTAATTGTATCAATAATATTCATTTATAAATAATAATTTTCTCTCACGCGTGTATCTTATATATTTTAACATTAACATCATTTATAATTGTATATCACTTAAATTTATACCTCCTCATATTTATACTTCTGTTTTCTACTTGTACATTAATTTTATTATCATCACACTTGTTAACTGCATAATAACCTTCAAACTAAACAATTGTGAACACTTTCATTGTGAAATTAATTATATTAACTTTGTATGTATTAAATTGTAAATACTTGTTTTTTTCAATTACACGGGCGCTGGCATGTGCCAGGCTCAACGGAAAAAAAAAGTGATCAAGAAGGCGTTTCTTCCAGGGAGAGGCCCTTCCATTGCAGTTCGGTTGGGCAGACCCCTGCGATTACCCCAAACGTGGGTAACTCGACCGTCAAAGACTTGTCATTGTTTGCTTTGCCTTTGTCTGCCTTAACCTTGTTCGTCGTCTGCCGTAGTAATGTTGTCTTAAACATGATCCTTTCAAGCAGGACAATCATCATTTTTGAAATGTTATGGCTTTAGCATGCCTATCTTGTAGCATTTGATAAAAAAGGCCAAATTAATTCAAGTTCAACACAGAAAAAAATCTTCCTGTCCAAATGAACATACTTTGCAACTTTCAGAGCAGCATGTTGCAAATCTCAAGCAAACCTATCTTAAATTCAAATTCAAATTCGAATTCATTTAATGCATCAAAATATGTTATAAAAGTTTGTCTATAATTATACTAAATAGCAATAATCAAGAAGCAATGATAAGAGCTTCATAGTGTCAATTAGCATTTGAGAATTAGAAACTTGGAAAAGACAATTTGACAAAGTGAAAGTGAAAGTCAAAACAATTCAGGCAAAAATTGAGGCAAGGATTACTGTATTATTGCAAGAAGATTCTTGGGCCTCTGGAAATCTGCATGGACTATTTTTCACAATTCCAAATCAAATACTTTTTTTAAAAGCTATTCGTTCTAATAGCCATTTGTAGGGATGATTGCAGTTTTTTATTTCCCTTACATGGTTTCATGGTTTGTTCTAATTGTTGGAGTGGCAAGATGCTTTTTGGTTGCTTAGCGGGTTTGATATCCATGTCAAGAAATCTAACTTCCAGCCAAGCTGACCATCACTACTGGGGATGAGCTGCCTGCACTTGAACGAGTCTCGACAACAACCACACCCCCCCCCCCAATAACCATTCTGAAGATTATGTGACTTAATTTCGGAAAAAATCTTGGATGTTTTTGCAATTTTTCCAGCATAAAATTGAAAATATTGATTTTCATGAGTAGGCTTCAATAAGCTGGGCTTTCAGGGATTGTTCAATTCCCAATAATTACATGACAGGCCAATTGTGAAATATATAAACTCTTTGGGTTTGCCACTCGAGTAATGAACAAGTGTCTATATGCAAGGTTTCGGCTTTCTTAGAATCATATCATCAGTCAGTGACAGAATGCAGTCATAGAACAGCTTCCATCCTCTCATCTTCTCAGTTTATCCCGTTCTCCAATCCGACTGCCACAAGGAAAGCTGAAAGTTAAGTTTAATCTTCTTCCCAATGATAGTCTAGTGGTCTTTTCGCCTCTTGGGTCACGGGGAGGCTCGTTCATGAATAGATAGTAAGAGTAAGCACAACAACACGGAGCAACAGCGCGAGCTGTAGAACTTAAGCCATATTTTTTCAAAGAAAGCGCCTTTCCCTGCTGTTGCAGCTCACAACTGCTGCTGCATGATGCTGAGTGGCCATGTGAAGCCGAATAACTCATTCACTAACTCACTTACCTCGACGACGTTCTTCAACATCCACAGATTGATTACTTTGCTGCTGGAGTGAGGGAGCAGGCAGGCAGGCAGGCAACAGGCAAAAAAACTGAGCGCTCCGCAAGCAACGAGGCAGACTTGTGGAGAGTCTGAACTGAAGACATGAGACTGGGTATCGCTTCTCGGCCTTTTGGCTAAGATCAAGTCCCACAAGTGTTGCTGCGAACTTTGGAAGAGGATTTGGAACATCGTCGTAGAGAACAACAAGAGAAGGGTGAGTTTCGTGCGCCACTTGTGGGACATTCTCCCTGTTAGGACCTGCAGGTACGATGACCAACGCCCACTGCCGCAGGTACCCTAGCAGGGAAAGAGCTTTGGCTTTTGGCTTTGGTCACTGGCATAAGCTGTTTGCTTTGGCCTTTGGCTTTGGTCATTAGCTGAAGCATGGCTGAGAAGCTTGCTCCCGGGGGCTCTGTGCCCTACGGGAGTGAAGATCTCGATAACATTGAGTCAAGCTCAGAGGACGGCACAGAAGACGAACTTGAGCGTTTTGTTCTCCACAAACGTGCCATGAGATACCATCCACATACAGAACGTACCCCCAATCGCCGCTCAACTCATAGCCGCCTGCCACCAAAAAAACCCGAGGCACCAGTTCCGAGAACCTATGCAGCCCTGGCGGCTGCAGCCACAGTCAACAAGATTTACGTCGGGAGATCAGGCAACCTGTGCTCCCATGTCCCTAATGGCCGTCACAGGCCCCCGAACGCTGTGCGTTCATTCCCGTGAAGGAGCAATCGATGTGAAAGCTCTCATCGGAAAGTTACAGGAGATTGCCCTCATTCCGCAGCAAATTGGAAGACTAGCAAACGGTGATCTTGAGATCACCTTTGACAGCCAGCGGGACAAAGAGAGGTTCTTGGGCCTCTGCTTTGTCCATGTTCCTAGACGACAATGGGCCCCCGGTCTTGCAGACCCACCAGCCATATGGGTGAGGGCCTTTGGGAAGCCGAAGGAGCTCAGCCTCGAGGTGATCAGGCGTAAGTTTGGCAGCTTTGTAACCACCCTCATTAAAGAGTCCGTCTGTCAAAAATTCCAAAATTACTCATGATAACTGTGGCCGATGGGTCAACGCTATTTTAGACACAGAACATTCCAAGCTTCAGCTGTTAAATGTCTATGCCCCATGCCCTATAGGGGAAAGAGCTGCCTTTTTTCAAACATTGCCCACTCACATCAGCGGGGGAGTCCCAACAATCATCGGTGGCGATTTTAATTGTATATTTAATCTGTATCTCGACAAACTAGGTGGTGACAGCCAAGCAGGTTCCACTGCCCTAGAAGCTCTAACCGACCTTTTGAAATCCTTTAACCTTACTGATGTTTTTCGTTCAATGCACCAATCTGCACGCCAGTTCACCTGGACCAATTCAAAAGTTTCATCTAGACTAGACAAATTTTATGTTTCTTCTGAAACTTTGGCCAACACCAAACAGTGTGGGATAACCGTATTTCCCTTTTCTGATCATGATGCCCCTTCTCTCTCCTTCAAATTACCAAACACCTCACCTCGTGGCAGAGGTACCTGGAAATTCAACACTAGCCTCCTCGAAAATTAAGAATTTACATGTAATATGAAACATTTTTAGAAATTTTGGGTTTCTCGCAAAAAAGACTTTGCAGGCAAACTCCATATTTGGTGGGACATAGGCAAAAAGAAAATAAGAAACCGATGCCAAAAGTTTTCTAAACGATTAGCTAAGGAAAAGAGAGAAAAACGCGTTGTCCTGGAAGGAAAACTGCAAAACGCAACAATCTCAACTAATGAAAATGAAAAAGAAACTGTTCCCCTTATTAGGAAAGAAATTGAAGAATTAGATCTCAACAACATTAATGGTGCACGTATCAGAGCAAAGGCGCTCGATAACCAATCAAATGAGAAATCTTCGCGCTATTTTTCAGTCTTGAGAACTCACGTCAATCAAAAAAAGTTGTTCGAAAGTTGAAAACCCCTGATGGTAGAGTATTACAGGATAGTAGGGACCTGCTTGGCTGCATTGCTAACTTCTATGAGTCCCTCTATTCTCCCGAACCCGTCGACATTGAAAAACAGAATACTCTTTTGAACACTATCGACCAATTTGTCCCTGAAAACTTTAAACTGTTACTTGAGGAACCACTTTCCGCAAGCGAAAGTCACAAAGCCCTCACCAACATGAAATCCGACAAATCGCCCGGCTCTGATGGGCTACCAGCAGAATTTTACAATTTCTTCTGGGATGAAATTGGCGAAGCCTTAGTAGATGTGCTAAACTTTTGTTTCAATAGAGGCCTTCTCACAGAATCTTTGCGTTTAGCCATAATCTCCCTCTTATACAAAAAAGGAGACATAGAACTTCTTAAAAATTGGAGACCAATTTCTCTACTTAACGTTGATTACAAAATAGGCTCGAAAGCCTTTGCAAATAGACTGCAACTGATACTACCATCCATCTTAAACAGTGACCAAACCTGCTCTGTACCAGGCAGGTCTATATTTGAAAACCTCATGTTAGCAAGAGACTCTATTGATTACTGCCAAGAGAAAGAACTCCCCCTTGCATTAATTAAAATTGACCAAGAAAAAGCTTTTGACCGTGTCAACTGGGATTTCCTTTTAAAAGTCTTGGAGAGAATGAATTTCGGCCCAAAATTCATGTGTTTTATAAAAACCATGTATACAGATGTTTCTTGCCAAATTAGCAACAACAGCTACCTTTCTAGGAAAGTAACCCTTAAACGCGGCGTAAGACAAGGCTGCCCATTGTCCCGGCTATTATATTGCATAGTAGCGGAGACCCTGGGCAACCTTATCCGTCAAAATCTCAAGATTGACGGCCTCCGCCTTCCAGGTTCACGAAAAGAAGTCAAAATTTCCCAATATGCAGATGATACCACCCTATTTATAAGAAATAATTTTTCCGTCGAAGAAGCCATAGCCACTATACATTTGTACGAATTAGGTTCAGGATCAAAAGTAAATTACGATTCTGGCAAGTCCTGCGGAAAGTGGTTCAACAAGCCCCCATATATTTCCGCCTCTCCGTCTTCCCCCCTAAAATGGACTGAAAATGCCCTTGAAATACTAGGCCTCGAATTTGGCACCCCAATAGTCATCGAAAGCTCTTGGATAAAACGGGTCGAAAAATTGACAAACAGGCTTGAAGCCTGGAAACACCGATCCCTTTTGTTATTGAAGCCTGGAAACACCGAACCCTCATTGTCAACACAATTGCTCTTTCTGGCCTCGTCTTTGTAGGAACAATCTACCATCTCCCTCCAGCTATAGAAAAACAAGTTAATTGAGCTATTTTTCAATTTATCTGGGCTGGCAAAAATGAGCTAGTCAGCAGAAAGAAAATGTTTCAACCCGCAGATAAAGGTGGTCAAGGTGTAGTTGACATACACCTGAAAACTAACACTCTTCACCTCAAACTTCTTCAGTCAATTATCGATGCAAACTATGACTCCCCTTGGGTATATTTTGCCCGCTACAATATCGGTTTCCAACTTTTTAAATACTTTCCAAATGCAAAATTTCTCCGCTCCAATTTACTTCCTCATGCCTCAACCCCAACCCCGCACTACACTCGTCTTCTTGCTCTATGTAATTTGTTTAAAAGTGTTGTTGTATCGTTAAGTGCCGCGGGCACATGTGTAAATACTATTTACGGCAGCATTCTCGCCTCGGTATACTCTGGCATATTGCCGGCCCGAGCATGGAATGCTGCCCTCGCGAAGCCACGACAGTGGCAAATCCCATGGGAGCACATTCGCTCCCGCCTCTCCCAAGGCCCTGAAGACGACGTATTATGGAAAATTTATGATCGGGTCCTGAAAACAGCAAGTTACTTAAAAAGTTGGGGTCTGAATATCCCCGAAAATTGTGACCAATGTCACCAAATCAAAGACATTAATCATGTCTTCATAGACTGCCCAATTGCTATTGCAGTCTTCGCGTCCCTGCAGCCGATTTTCGAACAGCTGCTCGGCACATTTTCTGTGCTCCCCTCCCTCGTCATACTCATCGAATTCCCTAATGGCATCAACCAGAATGCCAAAACTCTCTGCCGTTGCCTATTAAAAGTCACTCTGCATTCCATATGGATGCACAGATGTGATCGCCGCTTTGAAAAGAAGGCCCCCAACCCTCTAGGTGTTGTTTCTTCTATAAAGGCCACTATTTGAAACCGAATTAAGTTTACTTTGTCCTCTCCTTCCCTATTTGCTAAAGAATTCCCCATATGGGCTTATAATGATGTCCTCTGCAGCCACCAAAATGGTACGCTCTCACTCAACATTTAGTGTATCCTCTGTATCGTAACAACCTTTTTTACCTTTCTAACTCTTTATTATATTATAGTTAACAAAAACAAAAACATGAACATTCTCCGCCTGAAATTCTCTCCTGTAGTCTTTGTAATTTTCATTAAATGATTAGCGTTATATTGTCAATAGATGGTAATGTTTGATTTGTCAGTTAATTGTATCATTGTCAAATTTTTTTACTTTAACCAATTGTCTGTAAATTGTATCCTATCCCCCAACTCTTTTTGTATTTTGTCAAGTTATCAGTATATTGTAAAGTAAAATTTTGTAGCCAAGGGGGACCTCTGCACAAAAGGGGCAGTTGTCTCCCATTAAATTGTCAAGTATAAAGTAAATGATCATGAATGTTACGCCCTGTCCCTACTGTGTCATCAGAGGGCAGGAATTGAAAAAAAAAGAAAAAAAAAAGCATTCACAGTCACTACAGATTAGCAGTCACTACATCTCTATCAATTAAAACCATGAAAGAAAAAAGTAAGCAAGCTGATCAATTAAGATTTAAAAAAGTCTGACCAACTCTCGTGTATCATGTTTATTGGTCTCACAGCATGCAGTTAATAATTCTCTACTTGGTTCATTGTTGAGTAAAACAACATGAAAAAACCCTTTTATATGAGAAGGTTTAAAAACAGTATTGATAGCATTATTCGTTCTAAGATATTGGCAAAGGTAAATAGAAATATTACTAATTGCACATAAGATAAAGATTTGGATCATTATGTATACAGGTGAGGTTGGCTAACTTTCAAAACAGGCATCTTTATTTGTTAGACAATGGGCACAGCCACTATCAGAACACAGAATGTAGAAGAGTTGACTCTCCATTTAAATATGTAATAGGGAGTTCAAGAATAACAGGAAAGGGGAAAAGATCGTTAATCTTCCTACTCAAGTCTAAAGTTACTGATCATTACACATAATGTAGTTAGGTTTGACTCTATATCTAACTATGTAGTAGGACGTTGAAGAGAAATGGAAAAGGATCTGTAAACTTTGCACTACTTGCTATTGTCTATGTATCTGCAGATAATAAAATGAACTCTTCAACAAGACTGGCAAGCAAAGCAACTGGGTAGCCTGTTAACTTATTCACTAGACTATTTCCAATAAGACGCAACTTATGACTACAGAACGCAATTTTTGGACAGACCATCAGCAAGCCAAAACTTTAAAGACTTAGCTGCAACTTGAGATTTTTAAACGCAATTTTTTTTAACAACAAGAAAAAAAGGCCATTACTGAGCGGATACCAAGTTACGTATGCCTGAGACTTGCCTGTTTGCTTGTGCGACACAAGGGTCAACCTATGATGTGTTGAAAATGTGACAGCAGGACCATTCTCACAGCAAATTGCTTTATAAAACGGTGTTTCAACTATGGGTGTGTCGAAAATATTATTACAGACTGCCCTGAAAGCAGTCTGTATCAGGGTTGTGGGTCATCTGAGCACAATCTTGCCCAGTGCAATACCTTGTCCTTCTTGGGCCAGAGTGGAACCAAAGATGCAGAGTCAATTCCTGACACCCCATTATAAAACCACCTTGGCCTTTGACCTGTTGGACAATGAAAGTGAGCGTACAACCACGGATGTTGGTGCAACTCCAGCTTTGTCAAAACATGTGACTATGACTCCTGCATAGAAGCAAATTTGGGAGGTTTTCCCAAATACTTTCAATTTGCTTCTGCAGGTATCGTGTTGCCTTCGTTTATTACTATTTAAAATAAAAAATATCTCTTTCTAACAAGATCAGGCCCGAGTTCTGTCATATCTCCATGTCAAATACCCACAGAACATCAGATTGTCTGTAAAGGCACGTCAAGGACCTGGGCTTTCTGAAACTTTGTAAAAATATTAGTGACAGAGTAAAAGTCTTGAAATCTCTGCAGGCGAATGGGGAAAAATCAAATTAAAAGCCATATGGTTCGAAAAACGCAAAAAAAAAACTCGTTTTTCTGTTCTCTTGAAAAGAAAAGACAAAGCAACTGTTCTATGAAGTCTTTTAAAAATAAATACAACAATTCAGTAACTGATTCTATTAAGATAACTAAATTTGTCAACGAATTTTATTAAACCATTGAAACAGCAGGGCTTGTTAATGAAGCACTGTAAAATGTTCTTATAGAACAGCAACCAAACGAAGATCAAACAGAGAAAGGCATTTCTGTGACAAACCTCTTACACTTGTAGAATTAAAAGGATGCCTTTAAACTATGTCGAATGGAAAATCCTCTGGGATGGATGGAATTTCCTGCGAATTTTGCACCAAATCACCCAATAGAATTCCAACATCTTGGTAGTGAATCTTACGAAGAATTCTTTTCCCCCAATGGCTCATTAGTAGTAAATAAGCACAATTACACTATCACTGACATGTTTTGTAATCTCAACAACATGCAGTTTTCGCAATAAACATTCGTGAAAACAGTGGTCCTGAAATGCCAAAAAGAGACCATAAAGTATCTGGAAAAAAGGCCACAAACGACCAGCAAAGGTACCCAATCTTCGCTCTTTTCCTTCCGACCATTCCTTGTCAAGTGCTTGGATAAAAGGATTAAAAGAATGTCAGGAGGATCTTCTCAAAATTGGTATGAAGCCCGATGGTGACCTACAAAGCAGACCAAGAAACGCATGGTTTTTCATCTCATGTTGTGGATGCTACAAGAGAGAAACAAATTGTGGAGCAAATGTGGGTAGCTAATGATGACATCAAATCAGAGATCGAAAATTCAGACAGCGATGAACAAAGAGAGAAACAAGAGTCCAATGAAAGTGAATCGATTATCTACCCGGAACAATATTCAGCGCTTGCATTTCATCTTAGGCAAGTTGCAGATGAACAAGACGAAGGTCGAGATGACAACCTTTATACTACAAAAGATACCAAGGGTAAAATTGACAATCTCTGTTCCTAGTGTTTGAGAGGTTCATAAGTCAACTGTCTTTACAATGCTGCATGCTTCACCCGGCAGCTTGTCCAAAGATAGATTAAAGCGAGTAAAATCTAAACATATAAATGTATTGTCTGCTTTGTATACTTATCGGAATTCTTTAGTATACTTGCAGGAGTACTCCAAGGTGATACCTTAGCGCCGTATCTTTTTGTTATTGCACTCGATTATGCACTACATGAAGCAACTAAAGAACAAGATCTTGGTTTCAGCTTGACCATGCATAAAAGTTCAAGATACCCTGCCACATTCATAACTGATGCTGACTTCGCTGATGACCTAGCGTTGATCTCAAATAATCTTAATCAGGTACAGACTCTCCTCCACAACCTGGAAGAAGCAGCAGGAGAAATTGGACTGCACATAAATCACAAAAAGACTGAATTCATGATATACAATCAACCGTGTGGTGATCTACTCACACAATCTGGAAACAAATTAAAGCAAGTAGATAACTTATCAAATATCTTGGCTCTTGGATTCAGTCAAGTGAAAAAGATATGGAGGCACGCATCGGATTAGCCTGGAATGCTTCGAACAAGATGAATAAAATCTGGGATTCAAATTTAAATGATGATCTCAAGATAAAGTTCTTCCAGTCAACTGTTGAAAGTGTGTTGTTGATGGCGCCGAAACCTGGACGATGACCAAAAAAATGAGAGATCGTCTTGATGGTACTTACACGAAAATGCTGAGATCTGTTCTTGGGGTGTCATGGAAAGACCACAAGACTAACAAGCAATTGTATGGAAATCTCTCAAAAGTGTCAACTGTGTTACAAAAGAGGCGATTACGTTTTGTCGGACATTGTTGGAGAAGAAAAGACGAACTGATCTACAAACTGCTTCTCTGGCAACCAACACACGGCAAGCAGAAACCAGGAAGACCCTGTATCACCTATATGGACCAACTGTTAAATGATACTGGACTGGATTGCACCAACATCAATCGTGTGATGGAAAACAGAGAAGAATGGAAGAAACTGGTTAAAGATGTTCGAGGAAACTCGAATTAAGTCAAGTAAGTCACGTCTGCTTTGTCTGTAAGCCGTTCCAAAGAAATAAGACTGTTTGATGATGTTGCAGTGTTTCTAACTAAGCAAAAATCATTAAAATTAGCTCACATTTTTCGCATAAGAAACAAGACAAGAAATGTTGTTGAATTCACTAAGCCAATTTTGTTGGACTCGAAATCAAATTATCCTCATCTCAACTTTATATTTTTATGATTCGTCAAAGTCAATGCCCATTACAATTGATCTCAATTCCATTGTCATAAAGATAAAGTTAACCTTAAATGAAGCAGGAAAATTCAGCATTGATCCGGTCAATCTCGGGTCGCTGGAAGACTTTAGGAAGAATACAGTAAGAAAGATGGGAAAAAGCAGCAATAGCAAGCAGAGGAAGTTGGCAACAACAAGAACTGTTCAATCAGGAACCAGCGCCGAAGGACGTATCGTTCTACCATCGGAAGCTGCAGAAAGCGCAAATGACAACTTCAGACAATCAAGGAGAACAAGAAGACTTGTGCTATACGAAGCAAAGTACTAAACAGATCTTCTCAAAGAAGAATCTTGTGGCAGGATCTTCCTTATGGTTGTACCCAGCCACCACTAATTTTATTGCTAGAAATTTTGCGTACCCCCTTTTATATTTAAATAAAATGAAATGCCTCCATGTTTCCTTGGGGTAGTGGCAATTTATGCCACCTCGGTAAGGCTGTTTCCAAACACCACGTATTTTATTGCTTGAAATTTGCTATACCATGATTCAATTGTTGCGGACACCAATGTTTGAGAACAATAGGAACACAAGGAACTGTTCCTTGGACACAAAAGAACAAGTATTGTGGAGGAATAGCCCCTTAGCGACAATAGTAGCTATGTCCCTCCCCCATAGCACCCCTAAGTCACAAAGAAATGGGTCCTTATCAGACAAGGTTAGTGTTGATGCCTGAGAGATGAATCAGATGCTGGGAAGAAGCTTTCTTTGAATTGTGGTTGTGTTGGTCGTCGGAAAAAGTGTTCAACGTTTTGAAGATGCTGGTCTGGTAATTTAAATTTAATGGTAATGTTTTGTATTTTCGTGGAATGGATGTTAATGTAAAATTAATGCATGTTTTTAGAGGCCAACCAAGATTGTGGAAGAAGGCCTAAATGTTTAAGCTATAGGCCAAGTATAGGTAACCGTCCCCATAGATAGAGATAAGGTTAAGCATCAATTAGGCCTATTCTACCTATGAATTTTGCGTCAACACTGTATGATATGCGGTAGTACTTTTGTGTTTTTGCCTAGAAACATTGAGTATAAACCATCCCGGGTAACGTCCGCCATTAAGTCTGGGTAGCAAACTGACCTTTGGACTCTATGGCCGTCAACCGTAGCAATGGTGATTTCTGATACATCAAAGCTGTTATTTCACAATCACGCTATTCTAACATCATGCCATTCACTGATCGATACTTAATAATACTGTCTATTATCTTTTACATAATTATCCATTGAATTTCGCCTATTATTCTCCATTGTCTAGACATATGATAGCTATTCATTAATGATTAGTTGTTGTGAAATGTTCGAAGAGTTCGCTCCTGTTGTTTTAAAGAGAAAAACTTTGTTCGTTAGTTATAATATATTGCATCGTTTTAAGTTTTATCATACAGATACAAGCTGTTATATATTCCTAGTGTAGCTCTAATTTACAGTAGCATGGGAAAACACCGAGGGGTAATTCACTGTTACAAATAGCGTACGAGATTTTCCCTAAAACAAAAGGATCTCCTGGGATTTTCAGATAAAACAATAGGATTTTCCCAAAAAGTGTACGAGATTTTCCTGGACTGATTTGCCCCTGGACTGACAACTAATCATTAATGAATAGCTAATTTACAGTAGCATGGGAAAACACCGAGGGGTAATTCACTCTTACAAATAGCGTACGAGATTTTCCCTAAAACAAAAGGATCTCCTGGGATTTTCAGATAAAATAATAGGATTTTCCCAAAAAGTGTACGAGATTTTCCTGGACTGATTTGCCCCTCGGAGACATGCTCAATACTGTCAGTGGCGTCGCCAGCTCGAAAAAACTGGGGTGGACAAAAACAAATTTTCTTGGTCATGACCTTCAGACTCTTGGAAAGTCCTTTTTTGTATTTTTTACCGATTTTTAAATATTTGGAAAAGTAACATTTTCAAGCAGCATTTTTCGTAACGGTGGCTTTTTTTGCCAGTGCAAAAATTGAAATCGATCTGATCAGTCAGACTTTCCCTTCACCGCGCACCAGATTAAATGTGGGAGGGCTGAAATAGGCGTTACCGAAAAGATTTTTAAGTCACACGCACTAGAAAGCCGGAAAACGCCCCTTTTAGAAAATAATTGCTTATTTCTACTGAAGTTTTATAAACAGTCTGGTTCAGAGAAGATTTCAATAGCTAAAAAATAGACAAAATTAGCTTGGGATAAATTAAACATCAAGAAAATACCTAGAAAATGAACAAAAAAGGTTCCCAGTGAAGACGAACTGCTACTATTTAGGAGTATACTATCCAATGTTGCGGTACAGTACAGTAAAAGAACCTAGGTTTTTTCTGGCAGCCTGAATAGGTTCTTAATTAACAGGCTGCTATTCTAAATTCCAGTCTAAAAGATTCTTAACCCTATCCAGACTAGGCTTTTTGAAACTTTCGGGAGACTAGGGGGGGGCACAAAGTGCCCCCCCTCCGTAATTTCTTTGTCCCTCTAGCTAGGACAATGAACTTTGTTTGGATGGTACTCTTATCTTTTCTCCACATTTTAGTATTATTGTTAAATTTTTAAGTCACGTGGTTTTACGATGACGTCATCATAATGGTGGCCGGGTGAAGCAAAAATTTAGAAAGTTTTAGAAAATCTTAAAATATTCATTAATTCCAAAGCATCGGGCTAAGATATCAAAATAAGCAAATTTGATGCATTTTCTAATAGAAACAAGAATATTGACACAATTTTAATGTTACTTCTCAAAATTATTAACGTTCCAAACAAAAGAACTCAACATATTTTGTATTTGGCTATAGTTTTTTCTAAATAACTAAATGATCGATACAACCAAATGTCAAGTTTGAGTTCATTTTTAATGCCTTAGCAGACAAATTATTCTAAACTTGCAGTTTTATTAATGTAATACCTATAAATATGTAAACAAATGTGTGCGCATGCGCAGCAGAAAAATCATAAAAAAGGATGTTGAATTTGAATTTTCTGGTCAGAATCATGAAGAGAGCACAAATTAATGCCTAGATACTAATTTTCATCAATATATCTACTTTTGTTGCGAATCCGTGGCAGATTGAACTATTTTTTACTTGACTAGTTTTGAAAATGCCCCTACACAACCCCCTGATTAATAATAAAAAAATTATCTTTTTATATGAACATGTGTCAGATAGGTTAAAACTAAAAGTCAGGAGGTCTGAGGGGTATTGCTTTGAAACTCCTGCAGTTATGAAAGAAAAACCAACTAGGGGGGCACTTTGTGCCCCCCCCTAGTCTGGATAGGGTTAACAAGGTTCTTATATACGTACAGGCCTTGCACATATTAACAATGTTTTCCACCGCAAGAATTGTAATGGACATACTTAAACCAGCTTTGTTTTTTATGTTAAACTTCAACCAATAAAATGAATTTGTGTTGTAAGGTTGGCCAATAAGAATGCAACATAGCTACCATAACCTGATTTACTCTAAGCTGGTTTAATTTGCCAGTGTGAATAGGGTGTAAAAATACAATTCTAAAAACCCTTTATCTTATATATAAGAACCTTTTCAAATTTCAGCCTTTTGGGGGTTCTTAATTATGGGGTTGAAGAGATTAAATTTAAGCCTGAAGGCTCTTATAAAAATAGGTTCTTTTATGCAGGCTTCTACTGTAGAGCATAGTTAAGAGAAAACTTTCCAAAAAGTTCTCTAACCTATTATTGCAAAAAAAGTGGAAGGGCTAAATCCCCTGCTAGTACGTAAAGTAAAGTTTTTAAGAATAATAGTTTTAATAGTTTTCGAAATAATAGTTTTAATAGTTTTCGAAATAATAGTTTTAATAGTTTTCAAAACTAAAATGGTAAAAAAAGGATAAAAAACAGCAAAAACTGCCACTGCTACTGAACAAGCTAAATAGTTATTTTGTTTTGTAGAGATTATGCGGTGCTAAAGAAAACTTCGTGAGACAAATTGTATTTGAGTTTTCCAAATGCAAGGAAGAATTAGAAACTTTAGTTTCACCAAGCAAACAGTATAGCAGTTAGAACACCAATTAAGGTAAAGGCTGTCTCACAATTTTCACTCAATTTAGAACCAGACAGAATCTTGGTACAGATTCAATTTTTTGCTGAATCATGACGGTTCTATTGAGACAAGCTGTTTGAATTTTTGCCTTTCAAAAAAATTGATTTAAATGTAAATTAAAAAAGACAATCTTTTAATGTGCTTATGATAAACAAGAGAGTAAAGGATATTGACCTAAATTTTCTAAACTTGGCTGGGAATCGAGATAAGAATAATATTGCTGTGGGCTGTTGGGGCACTGAAATGAACGTCTTGGCAATCCTTAGAAATAATTTGAAAGAGACTTACTTGGTCATAATTAAATTAAGCAATTTCAAGGAGGCAGGAAGTTTAACTAAAGTCCCTTTGGAAATTTTTCTCGCTCTAACTGCGACTAAGTTTCACAATAACAATGGGAAAAGTTTCTACCAATCAGGAATGGGTCCCAGAACCTGGGAACCGCACATGACCTCGGACATGGTTTTTTTCGCTGATTCTCAGACTCTACTGGGAGAGAAGCACTGAATTTTCCCATCAACTAAATTTCTAATCATTAGATTTATCTCAAGTAAAATCAGTCAAGTCTGTCGCAGGCAATCGCAACTGCAGCTTTGAACTTATCATTTTAATTAAAACAAATTCCGTTCAACCTTTGTCTTAGCTTAGCTCCCTCCCTCCCAACACCCTTTTTCAAAACAAAACTGCTCAGGATCAGAGTAATGGTTACTTTTCTTGAAAATCTGGTCGTACTCCAATGCATGAAATAAACTTTTGTTGAACTTCTTAACCAGGGCACCATCCATTGGAGAAATTTACCCAAGACTTAAAATGATCAATGGCTCATACCTAATTTTATTGTGCAGTGATAACCAATTTGTGCAGTGATAAACTGAAAACGTGCAGTGATAAATCATGAAATTTGCAGTGATAAAAACGGTGCTTTGTCCTTTTCGTCGTACTTGGACAAGGGTCATTACTTTTTCTGTACATATTGCAAAGTTTAACTGCTTGACCAACTCTAATGCATTTCAGAATTTTTAGAATTTTAGGACTTTCAGAATTCTGAATCAGACAGAATTTCAAAATGTCAAAAATATCATCAAGATTGTTTTAGAAGAGTCTTGATTGAGTTCCAAAACCGATTCAAGTGTTTATATTTCCCAGAATAAAACAGGAAGGAGGCGTAAAGACAAGATAGAATATTTATAGTTAACTTAACGTTCGTATAAACATCTTAATAAGAACCTTTTGAAAAGTAAAATTGACTTCAAACTACTGAACAATGTTGTCCGATAAGGCAAGGTTTGATTGATAGATTTTTTAATTCATCAACGACTGGAAAAAAGACGTCGAAGGAACACAAAATGACAGAAAAAGAAGTTAGTGAGGACGAGGAAACAAGCTCTAGCCTCAACACTTGTGATGATTCTGTCAGCCCTTGCTCTTCTGTTCAGAGAAACGAAGCTGATGCCGAGCCAAAAGCATTGACCTATTCAAAGGTAGATACACAAATCAGTGACAAATGTATCCAGCGTGTGCCAGGACCAAAAGCTAAAGGAAAGAGTGTGCTGTGTACTGTATGCCTACTGTACCTCACCATACTGAAGCGTTTTTGCTACAGGGGTAGAGTGCCACCAATTTGTCTCTCCAAGGGCACAGAAGCAAGAACTCATACAATTCAACAGCATCTACAAAGTTAAGCACATAAAGAATGCCTCAAAGCTGAGCGCTTGAAGAAACTTTCATCTGTCGAGAAATCTCAAGCTGTGCCCTTGGTTAAGATGTTGAGTTCGCAGCGCCAGAAATTGGCCAACAAGGTAGAGTCACTAATAATCCATGTGTACAATGATGCAAAATGTTTGACGTCATCGGCATTTTCTTGGCCATCAAGAGTAGTTGCCGCATAACTTGCTTGTGAATTCAACTACAATCAACCTTTCCAACCATACACGCCTTCTGACTTTGATCTGCAGTATATTCGAACCCCAGTTGTACAGGAACTTTTGCGCACAATCGTCAGTTCTGACCTGCCAAAGTTCAATAAAGAAATTCATTCCTGCATTCTTGCATCTCTTCGCTTTCATGCATCCATGAATAAGATGCAGTACATGCTACTTGAAGTGTATATCACCTCAATTGCAAACTTTGCAATCCCTTACTATACTTGATGCGCTGTTTACGAAAATCGAATTGATAATTTGCTATTTCTTTTGCTTTTCCTGTTGTATGCGCGCAAAAGTGGCATTTTGCCCTGTCTGGCGAGCACCAAACCGCGCCAAAAAGGGGACTGGATCATAGTCTTTTTGTGACGTAGAAACCAGAGCCAAAGTAAAACGTACTGAGAATATTCAATGGTATATTTAGAGATGTGGATGGACATAATAAGCATACAAGCATCGTCAATGAAGTTTATGCGATTTATTCATTCATCAATTTGCTTTCTTTGCAATCAGCCTTCAATATTTTCCTCCATCCGCATTCCTATCAGCTAATTTTTACTTACGTCAGACCTGACCTACCCTGATCTGAGTCATATGAAGTCGAATCTGTTCTCACACAACCAGAAATCATCCGGAATGAATTTACTTTAGTTCCTAAAAACGGATTGAGTCGACAACATAGTCCTAGACGGGCCTAAATAAGCAAGTGAAAATGCCAGAACGCTGCATTGTGTTTGGTTGTAGCAATGGTAAAGATACCGAAAAAGGCATATCATTGCATAGGATACCTTATTTTGGCAATGAAAGACAAGAAGCGATAAGAAGGAGAAAAGTATGGGTTCAATTCGTTTCGAGGAAGCGTGCAAACTGGGAACCGTCAAAGTCCTCTGTAATTTGTTCGCAGCACTTCATACCGGAGGATTTTGAGAGAAGATTTTTAAGCCTTCCAGGGTTCGCAGACTCTCTCAAAGTAAGACTTAAAGAAGATGAATTTGGAATCTCTGTGTATCCCACAAAATATTTGCAATTGGTAGAACCCTCATTGGACGAAAAAGAATTTGGTCCTTCATCTAGCAAAACAATAAAGACAAGTTCAAGAGAACAAAGAATGGTAGGTTTCAATTCAAAGGTTTATTCCATATAATCTATTAAATTTTTGTTAAAATTTTTTCCTTAAACTGTACCACAAAGTCGTCATTTTCATTGTTCCGCCTTTTGCATTATTTTAGCTCCTAAGAACCGCTGATGACACACTGACGCAGCCTCTTATGCCTATCGAGCCTGACGGGCAAGTTACTTCGCATAAAAGAAAAGCCAGCGCTGAACATTCGGGTTTAGAATCAGCCCAGCCAAAAGTAAGCTTTTTAATCAATTGTATATATACATTCGCTATTGACTATCGATCTGTAAAAAGTCTCAAGATAAACCTTTTCAAAGGTGATCCCCTCCTATGAGCATAGCGATGGAGAATTCCAAACAACTATCACTGGAAACATTTAAATTCAGTCTCAAATTAAGGAATCTTTGTTTGTGAGCTATCAAAAAAAGAAAATGCTTTCTGCCCCCTATAACTGCAAGGTGAAATAAAAGTAGCACAAACTTTGGAAAATGACCAATGAGGCTGATGATAGATATCATCCCAGGAGTAAATTATGTACTATTAAAAAATATTGAGCTTTTCTTTCACTTTCTTATCAACTAACTTGTATTTTATTGTATTATGATATAATTCATCTATAATTTCATATTTAACCTACGCCCCCTGTAAATCAGTGTTACTTAGACTGAAGGACTAATATTCCAAAAATCTGTATTTTTCAAGTCGAAAGATGCTTCCTGTGAGACTCAGATCCCTTGCCATTCATGCCAACAACTGCAGTTAGAATAAAAGTCTGCAAGACAAGTTGAAAGTAAAGCAAAGTAAGCTGAGAAAGGCACAGTGGAAGATTCGTCGACTGCAGCAAAAAATAAAGATGATGACGATATTATTGATTCCTACCTATCAGAAGATGATAATGAGACAGGTGGGGTTGATGCTATACAAGCTGAGGCTGAGGATACAGATGAAAATCAAAATTATGATTCTGACAATGACTCTGAGTTCTTGGCAGATGATATCGCTAATGATTGTGATTCTGATGAGGATATGGAGACAAGGTAGATATCTCTTAACCTGTACTTCTCCTTAAAATTGTAATTATGTATTGATTCAGAGCATTCATCTTTTACAAATGTCTTTTTCATATTTGGAAACCCTGATGTAGTGTGTCTCTGTTCAATCAATGTTAAAAAATATTTTTTCAGGCTTTCTTACCAACAACTAAATGTTATGGTGTAACAAAATTGTATATCATGTATGCAAGCTATATCAACAGATAAACTTTTTATATATTTCTCATGTTGATGTAGATAGGAGTGTGTTTTAATTGATCATTTGTGTATCATATCATTAATCCCTCTACAGCGTCGGTGACACAAAGCCTAGGTTGAACAAGGAGCCAAAGTTTATTGTTTTCCTGTCACAATTGCTGTTGCTGTTTCAGTTTTGTCCTGTTTACAAGGTTGGAAGCCCATTAATTGATGTTAAACAAAGAGGGACAATGGCTATCATTGAAACACTCTGCGCGAATCCTGTTTGCTGCAAAAAGGAAAATGTATGGAGAAGTCAACCATTCATTCCAAAAACAGCAATTCCAGCGGGAAATTTGCTCCTGTCATTTGGAATTTTGACTGCTGGTGCAACGGCTTCAAAAGTTTTGAGAATTTTTCAGAACATCGGACTGGCTTGTATCAGTTTGAAAGCTTTCATGAAACACCAGCAGGTAAATGATATATTTTAATGTATCTAAAGTGTTTAATTTGATGGGTACACAAAGTTATTGATTGCTAAACAATAAATGGTTCAGACAAGCATGTAGGAATGGGTAATACATGTTCAAACCAAACTGTATTTAAAATAGTCTGAATATTGAAATTTTGCTTGTAGGAAAAGTTATTCCCATCAATTTTATTGTTCTGGGAAAAATATCAGAGCCAAATGATCACCGAGATACAGAACACAGGTGAACAACTCATTATTGGTGGAGATGGAAGAAATGACAGCATGGGCCATAGTGCCAAGTACGGTGCCTACACAACTATGTGCTTCAACAAGTCAAAGATTATCCACTTTGAACTGGTGCAGGTGAGAACTTTATTTGGTGCAGCTGTTTTTAGAGTAGACTGGTTTTACCATTTATATATGTATATTATAGATCTATATATTTGATAAAACATATCTGAATATCAATATATTGATATATACTGCATGCAATATTAAGTTGCTTTCATCTAACACAGCTTTACATAGGGTGTTCTAATGATCTCACTGACCATCTCCAATGAAGGCCATATCTAAAGGGAAATAGAAAGATGATGAAAATGGGAGGGCATAGTGAAAAGGGGGCATTGTTTTCTACTATAGACAGGTGCAGCACCTTTTTGATAAAAATATGCACTTTTCAAAAAAGAGTGGCATGTATCCCCTTAATGTCCCGTTTCTATGACACAGTCTCTCCTGGAAATTGTGCCCCAGGCTCTAATAAAAAAATTTCACTCTGGCTCTTTTTTTACGTAATTATTCATAATTTTGACCCTACAGAGGAATGAGATTGGAAACAGTACTGGACTTGAGTTCGAAGGGTTCTTAAGAAGCATGCATTTTTTAAGGCTGAACAAGTTCTCTGTGTCAACATTAGTTTCTGACCGTCACACCAGTATCACAAAGCACTTGAGAGAGAAGGAATCAAACACCAGACATTACTTTGACCTGTGGCATTTGAAGAAAAGTAAGTATTTTATATATTTAACAGTATATTTTTTCACAGAGAACAGTATATAGTAAGTGATGAAGTGATTAAGTGGCGAGTTTTATAATACTGTGTATTTTTATGAGTAAGTATCAGTGAGTGCATTTTTTCAGCATTTTCTCTGATCGTTGGCTGAGGAGAGTCTAATCAGAAGTTTTAAATAAACTAGCTTACCTTTATTGTCATTACAAATGATTCACATTACATTTCAGATATTCGTAAAACTTTGAAAAAAATTGCAGCAATGGCAAACTGTAGTGACCTTGGAGACTGGATACAGCCATGTATTAACCACCTCCACTGGAGTGCACTTTGAACACATGATGGCAATGGCCAACTGATATGGGCAAAGTTTAAGTCGTTTTTGTCTCATGTCATCAATAAACATTGTGATCTTGATGAACCTCTTTTCAACAAGTGTCACCATGGAGCTGATATTGGAGATAGGAAATGGATGCATAAGGGTAATGCTTCTATGATACAGCAGCCGCAACTCATCAAGTTCAAGCCCTCACTTTATCTCATAAGTGCTTCTTTTACCTGAAGATTTTCCTTCTTTGCATGCTCACATGGTACCAATTAATGCAATTTGACTATCCTTTCTCCACTGTTACCTTGTTCCCTGTCAGGGTGTTAGTTAGAAATTCTAAAGAGGCAAGTCAAACAGACCCATTTTATACACATTTTATATATTCAAACAGACCCGATAGCTCAGCGGTAGAGCACTTGACGTACAAAGTCAGGGGTCGTGAGTTCGAGCCTCGCTCGGGTCGGTTATTTTCCCGCTCTCTCTATTAATTATCTTCGAAATCCTGTTGTCTGTAAACTTTCTCTTCAACCCTATCCAGTGTTGGGGCTGCGATGGCCCTCCTGGTGTGGGCAGTCTTCTCTCATTCTTCAGGTCCTCTGCACTTTGTGATGGAGCTGCGATGGCTCCCCTGTGTATCAGGTAAAAGAGAGGGGCAGTGCGGGTGAATGACTTGGCCTTGGGTGTTGGCTTGAAAGCAGGACCCGATAGCTCAGCGGTAGAGCACTTGACGTACAAAGTCAGGGGTCGTGAGTTCGAGCCTCGCTCGGGTCGGTTATTTTCCCGCTCTCTCTATTAAAGACCCATTTTACAGGTTTTGATAGGAATCAAACAACTGTGATTTCAATTTTTTTAAATTTCATTACAACATATGATGATTGAAAACAATATATTTTGTCAGTTTCTATATTACATACCATTGCTGTAATCTTCAATTAACTAATGGAAAGTAGTAAGTATAGAATTTGTATATGTTTATAGATTCAGTTGGCTACCAAAAAATGTAGTCAGCATTAACTGAATCTAGGCTGAGAAAGGCAATAATGAAGGCATCGCCACTGAAACAGACAAGCAATATTGAAGGTTTCATTCTGTGCTTAATCACTTTGCACCTAAGATGATTCATTTTTCCTATACTGGCATGAAATTCAGGTAATGAGAACCTTTATAACATGTGTTCCAACATATTGATATTACATACAGGCAAGTTGTACAAGTATTTCACCATGTGCATTGTCAACTGACCCTTTATTCAATAAATATTTAAATTTTTTACAATTTAAATCATGCCTGGGTTCAAGAGAATAAACATCATTTCCATATTGATTAAACTTAAATTCCAGGACATTACAAAATATACTATGACTTGTGTTGTATTTTTGTGGTGTTGAATTTTTGTTTTTTAGACACATCCTTGCCACAGTGCACTTTAATGCAAATTTGCAAAGAGATGTAAAAAAACTTGAGGATGGGTCCACATGTGTCAAAGTTAGCTATCCCAAATTCAAAAATGGAGAAGCAACTGTATGTGATGTTCGTATTCCAGCAAACTTTGGTATGTGGATTTCTCCATGCTTCTAGAACCTTTTTCAGATAAAATGGGGTTTATGGGTTTAAAAAAGTCTTCCATATAACTTTCCACAACAAGGATGGTTATGTCATGTGAAAGAAATTTCATTTTTTGCCCTTTGTTGCAGACTATATCGATGAGATCTTCACAACAATGCAACATGGGATTGAAAGTGAACAACTCCCTGAGATGCATAAAAACTATAAAGAAGCAGAACCTCCATCAATGACTAGTGCCCTACCCAGAGAAGATCGCCAAATGGCTATTGATAAGTTCTTGAAGCGCTCACAGATGTCTGTTGATGTTGTGTCAGCTACATGTTCAAACCCCGAGCAACAAGTAACAAATCGCAGTCAAAGAAAAACACCACACTGCTCAGTTTGTAAGCAGCCTATGAAAGGTCACCAATATGTAGCATGCCCCAAAAATGCCAAAGATTAGATGTTGAAATATTCAAAAGTGTTTTACTCACAGTTGGAAACTACTCAACAGTATCCCACAAAGATGAAATGGGAAAGCCTCCAAAATGTAGCTCAAAAAATTAGAAAAACGGTCCCACATACCATTCAAATTATTGAAGTTTGCAATAGATGTGTATTAGCGGCATAGAGGTTTCCCAGTATCTTGTTCAAGCATTAAATTCAAAACCTCAAAAAACTGTTAAACCTTTCTGTCAATCATCATTGTCATCAAAACCACAAAATTCTTCATCAGTTTTAAACTTGGTTCGGATTGTATGGTATGCACAAGCTGGTAATGGAATTCTTTTGTTGCCAAGTAATCCATATACCAGCCTGGTAAACTGCCTATAAACAATGGCCCGCAAGAATCTAAAAAAAAGAATTCAAACAATTAAAATGATAAGTCTTGAAAGCTAAATATTGAGACACTCTATGCCCCCCATGCACCAAACTGGTTAGGCAGACAGGAAACTCCTCCTTAGATATCAGTATTTTGCTTTTAATAGACAAGATTTACGATAGCAATGAATTAATTTGAGCCTTAACTTTCATTTCTTATGATATTTTATGTTGAGCTACATAAGTTAATTATTTCACATATTTACATCTTACATTTTTTGCATTTCTATTAGGATAAAATTTTATAAAATAAAATTGTTGTAGTTTCGCTTTGTTTTGCTTGCTTTGCAAACCCCCATGAATTTTTCTGAAATATAGATCATGTAGGATTCTAATATCAATATTATCAAAAAATTCACTTATGCCTCTTCTGTCTTTATTTTTGAATATGTTAGCTTGTCTTTCCGTTTAAACCTTTGGCCTGTCAATCTGAGAACCCATGGTTGCAGGCAACATGGTTCAAAGCCTGGATGGGATGTAATGCAGCCTACTTCTCCTGGTCTCTCATTCAAAACTAAAGGGTCATTCAATGCAGTGATGCATCCTTCCAACTCTTCGCAACAGTAGCATTCCATTGCATTCATCAGCATTGCTACATTGCAACTTCCACATGTGCACCTTCAGAGCATTTATTAAATTGGGCTATGTTAGTATCAATGTAGAGTGCAATATGTGATATATATATAATAATTTCAAGATTGGCCTATCTAGGCAGTCAACACATACACTTACGTTTGAAAAGTATTACGCCACCCGAAATTCAAAAAGCTATAGCAAGGTAAATAAATGTTTTTTAGATTACTGTTTGGGTAGAATATAATGGAAAATGGAAAATTGTACAATTTATTAAGGCAAACTCGGACATACTAACTTTTTGCTTAAGTGCCCAAAACTGTTAATTTCCTTGACTGATAATAAAGATGTGGTTGCACGTTTTTTGTACTGCAACAGGCACTTTTTGCTAAATTCAAGGCCATGATCTTCTGGGATGACAAACACCTTAATGAGGTCTTGCCAAAGTTTATTTAAATTTATCATGTGGTGTTTGAAAGTAACCTGCTGCAAAAGATTTTGATTGAATTTGACAAGTTTCACAAGGGTTTCAACGCTGTGAGACCATCCAATGAAAAATTTAATTTTTTTGATATTTATGACGACATTTTTCTAAAAAAATAAAAATAAAAGTATTGCCAATGGTTTGAAGTTATATTTAATTGGTCTTGAACTTTAACCTTACGTCTAATGGCTTCACAAAAGTGGTTTGAATTTCGAAGGTCATGTTGTTTACAACTCCGTCCCCATTGCTCGTTCATTGAAGTGGTGCTAGTGGTGCAATACTTTTCGAACCTAAGTGTATCTATCCTTAATTAGTTTGGTTATGGCCTCTTAGGCCTATCCTCTTTAAAATAGACCATGATATAAATCCAACTTACCATGAATCGACTGCTACTTCACCCCGCAGACGTCGAGTGAAATTATCTAAACGTTCATCTTCTTGCCTCCTGGTTTCTTCATATTTCTGCATCCACGCCGCATCAGCCATTGCTTCATCAGCGTAAGCTTCTAAGCACCCAGCTTCGACGTTTTCAGTCCCCGCATGCTCATAATCTAAACTTTCATCCAGTAATTCGTGATCCGTAAAGGAACTAGGATTTGACGAGATGTTGGATGCTTCGGAATCAGAGTCGGCCATAATTTACTGCGCAAGGTTTCGGAAGACGTTCTGGTTTCTACGTCATGAAAGACTAGAGCCTAGACCTCTATAACATGCGCGGATTGGAGGCAAAATGTAGAGACTTTGGGGGCCTTTTCGAGGGCTTGCGTTGCTCAAAACGCTTTTTAAATTTGATATTTGAACTCAGCGCAGTTGTTTCAGTTGGTTTAATCTCTATCCCAAATTAGGTGATATGCACTTTAATGTAGTCAATGAAAATGGGAAACCAAATCTCAAGTTTATTGGCATTGGACACGTGACTGATCCAGGTGCCTCTGGGCATCTTGCAGCATTGAAATTGAGGTCAGATGATACTGTTGGCTTCCACGAAGTAATGAAAGTGATAACTCATCTTTCAACTGACTGGGAAAATAAATGACGACCGAAGGAAATTAGACATCAACACTCTCCTCCTAAAGTCTGTTTGTGCAGTGCATTCAACTGCAAATGCATACAAAGACTTATTTAAGAATGTCCCAAAAATTGATCACTTGGTTGAGAAATTGGCAGCAATTTCTACCTATTTTCATGTTTCAGCAAATCGAACCAGTGAACTGGAAAAAGTTGCAAAAGTGGAAGGGCTAACAGTGCTTTGTTTCCCAAAGTATTTTGAGTTCAGATGGGCAGAATTTACAGCTGCTCTTCTTGATGCTATTCTGTGCTCGTGGCAAGCACTTGTAAAGTTCAATGTAGAGCAATGCGATGCTGAAGGCAAAAAGTTTCCGAAGTTTCTTACCAAAAAGGACAACCTTCTTTTGATGTGTTTTGTTGCAGACCTGCTTTCCTTAATCAAAGTGTTCGAAAAGAAGCTTCAGAGCGACTCACTAACAATTGTGGACATTGAGCCAGAGGCAGAGAAGTTTTACGAAAGGGTGAACAAGCTGAGCACTGGATCCTTGCTAGGAGGTTAAGAAAATCAATTCAAAGAAAGGTATGATGAAGAAGCCAATAAGTTTTGGGGGATCAAGCTTTGGGAGAAGGAAAGACATCGACCAGATGCCAATCTGTTTGTAACAGATCGCAGAAAGTTTAGTGCTATTCGGACTGAATCAGTGATAGCAATCAACACATTCGTAGACAAGCGACTTCAAGTGGACAGAAATGCTTCCAAATCATTTACCCTGTTTGTTAAAATCATGGCCACAGAAGATGAAATAAAAGAAGGTCATCGCTCTATTGCTACTGACTTGGATTTGGCAAATGTACCCATTCAGTATTAGGATCTGCAAGATTGTGCCGAAATGCAAAAGGCCGATTCCTTCAGCATGCTGCAAAAACATGCTACAAGGAGCAAGGGACTAGTATTGAGATATCTGTGTCGTCCTTGGCCCGTTTCTGCATGCAAACCCCATTCAGCTGATTGTGAGTGGGTCATTCCTCTTTATAATAAGATCAAATCAAAATGCAGATCATCTTTCAAGCGCCAAACCGTCAGCAATTACCTTTACATACATATAAATATGCCACAACTATGTGACTTTGATCCTAGGCCTGCAGCAGTGAGGTGGATGGAGGAAAAAGATCGTCGGGCAATAGAAAGCACAAAAGCAGGAAAGCAAGAGTGGTTTAGCAAAGTTTTCGCGAGCAATGATAAAGAAGGTTAAGGAAAGGTGAAGGTGAGAGGTTAAGGAGAAAGAGTTCAAGAGAAAGTTTTGAAGATGTTAAATTTGTTTAAAGGACAAATGACACACTTTTCACTCTATCTTTTCTTTTCATTAACTTATAGATCGGCATACGGTAAAAACCAGACCCTAAGACCCAGGACCTTTAAGTACTAATATCAAAAAGGACCCTTAACACCAGAAGGGTCTTCACCTCGATAAGACAATGGTTGATCGCAGTTGACTGTCATCATCGCACCATGAGGACATATCAACCGTCAAATGCGCTTTTGTGTCAGCTACGGCGTTCTTCCGCATATTATCCACATCAGCTGCTGCCTTCAAATAAGTCAGAAAGTGACAAGGAATTTGAAGATCTTTCAATGTCGTTTAACCTCTTTTATGGAGTCAACCATAAAGAAGAGACAGATCAAGATCAAGGCCTGCGTCAGAGATAAAGATGCAGGCACTTTCTTTGGTTGTTGCTTGTTGCTTTTGCGTGATTTTCTTGGATTCTGCCCTCCCTATTCTGAAAAATGGTATTATTGCCAAATCATGGGGTGTGTAAAAAGAAGTTTGAAATTATTCTGGAACTGATATCTACTAACAGAGGTCAGCTTCAAAAATCCCCCACATAAAAATAAATTCAATAACTTATTTGATAATTATTTTCTATAATCCAATGGCAGAGGTTTTCAGGATACATTTTTTGATATAAAGAATTGTGCAAAGTTTGCAGGAAAATATCAACAGTTCTGTGGCAACCAGTCTCAAAGGGAACAAAAGAAAAGAAAACTAGAAAAAGCCCAAAAGGCTGCCGTAAACTTCCTTGTCGCTGCCTGACTCCATGACAGACTCATTTGAAGACAGCAGCTGATGTGAATAATATGCGGAAGAACGCCGTAGTAGGAGCAAAAACGAATTTGACATTTGATGTGTTCTCATGGTGCGATGATGACAGTCAACTTTGATCGACTATTGTCTTATTGGGGCGAAGACCCTTCCGGTGTTAAGGGTCCTTTTTTATTTTAGTACTTTAAGGTCCTAGGTCTCAGGGTCTTAGGGTCCGGTTTTTACGGTATGCCTTGTAGATCATCATTTAGAAGTAAGGTTTTCCTGGTTCAGAACAAAAAATTCTAATCAGGGGGCGCAGGGGACACGATTTTGCTTTTTATCACGTGACCCTATGACGTACATTGTGATAACTCGGAATTTTCCTATCATTAATAGAGAGTCTACGAAACACAACGCGACTGGTCCAGACGAACTGAATTCGTTTAGAAGCGTGTTGTAAACGTTAATATTGCACTGTATACCAGTAGCAGCAATAACAGATTATCACAATCTACGTCACGGTGTCTTGTGATTCATTTCCTGCCATAATTTGAAAAGGGTTTTTAATTAGGAAAATAAAATCAGAAGGGAAAAATATTTCAACAAAAATTCCTGCAATTGCCCTCTGTGATATAGCTCTCCTTGCAATTTGGTCTTCTAGAAACAAACTCGTTTTTGATAATGAATCTATCAACCCCTCTAAAATTTTTACTGCTAAATTCCGCTCTAAATTAAAAGAGGAGTTTTTCTTGCTAAATCCTCGTTCACTGGTCTTTTTAATTTAAAAACCAATGTTTTCGCTTCGGTTGTTGGTGATAAACTTTTTATGCATTGTTAACCCCTTGATAGTATAGCTTGATCGCTCTCTTCAATATCTGAGCAATATCGCACTCAGTGTTTCCTTGACACTGGAGATTAAGATGTTATGACACTTGACATTTGAACATGATAATACTCCCCACTGTTTATACAAAGATCGGATACCTCCCTTTGTCATTAATTTAGATGTCTGGCTCTCGCAACAACATATTAAAACGTCTCTCGCCATCCTAGAATTGGCGAGTTCGTTGCCTAGAATTGGCAAGTTCGTTGCCTCATTTCAAATATACTAGAATACAGAAAAAGCCATTTAGAATAACTATACCCCAAAGTCATACATCATTGTATTGATGAACCCCGCATGTATATACACCCAGTCTTCGTGTAAGCTGTAAATTTTTGAACTGGTTTAGATTTTGCTTATATCAATAATATTCATTTATAAATAATACTTCTCTCGCATATGTATATTATATATTGTAACAATAATATCATTTATAATTGTATATCACTTAAATTTATAACTCACATGTTATACTACTGTTTTCTATTTGTACGTTCATTGTATTACAATTACACTTATTAACTGCTTAATCTCTTTCATCTCAAGCCATTGTGAAAATTATCATTGTGAATTAAACTATATTAACTTTGTATCTAATAAATTGTAAATATCTGTTTTGTTCAATTACATGAGCGCTGGCATGTGCCCGGCTCAAACTGAAAAAAATGGCAGAGAAGGCTGCCCAGGGGGTGCTATGCCCCTTGGTAGCAAAGATCAAGATCAAGTTTTTGAGAAAGTGGCACTTAGTCAAGTTCAGAGTCCGATATTTCGCCAAAAGAAGAAGTAGAGTTACTACGCCAGCATCAGTCATACATGCGACAGTAGACAAATCACTGCCCGTATATCAGAACCATCCATCCCTCCTGTGAGCCTACTGGGAGAACTGCGCCAGAACGAAGTGATGCTTCCCAAGCAGCCACAACCACTGTCCTTGACATTTACATTGGCAGATCTGGAGGATTGAGAGACAACCCCCCAAATGGAAGACATCGCCCAAGATCGGTATGTATACACACCACACACCCCAAATGCTAGTATTGTGCCGTCTGCTCTTATAAAGAAGCTCGCTGATAGTGGAATCAAACAAAGTCATCTCAAACATCTACCCAATGAAGACCTTGAGATTACGTTTTCCCTGGCAGACAAGGCCCGATTTTTCGATCTCCCCTATGTCCATTTGCCAAGGAGAAGCTGGGAACAAGGTAAGGACAACCCGCCACAAATCTTGGTGAGAGTGAGCCATAAACTAGCAGAACTGCAACTTGACGCTCTTCTGAGGAGATTTCGGACGGGTTCTTTTTGCAAGGGAAAATGCAGATCCCAGTACAGATGTCATGAATTGCATGGTCACCATGAAAATGATCCTCTCACAGCCTGTGCCAAGTTTTGTGCACCTAGGCATTTACTGTTTGGCGGTGCGCCACTATGGCCAGCCCCAGACTTGTTGCAAATGTGACAGTAGGGTCACATTAATGCTGACTGCACTAAAGTAGGTCGTGGCCAGGGATAAGGCTCCACTGGACACTACATTGTTCAGTGTGACACCTCTTGGATTCACGAGACAAGAATGGACCAAGATGAACCTTCATCAGACATCTCCTCTGATGATGATGATGACGAAGACCAAGAGCAGATGCTCAACAACGATGCTGCCTTGGCTCCAGTGGCAATTTCTGACACCCAGGACTCCCAAGCTGCCCACAGAAACATCAGAGACCGATCCAAATGATGGAGAAAATGCCGCTGCAGAAGAACCACTCAGTGCTGAACCGTCACCAGCCTGGTCTGACGAATCTGAACCTACAGCCGAAGATGCTGGTGCTGACCTGGCCCCAGAAGAGACAGCTGTTACCCATATTCTTTCTGCAAGAAATTTACTTCTCTGAGCCTCCTGACGCTACCTTTCTTAAAACCATCTGGAAAGGATCAATTTTCTCATCCTTTAGAGGAAAGCATAGCAGAGGTGTTACCACTCTCACTAAAGAGTCCTTATCTACCAAAAACCCCAAAGTCACTCACAACAACTGTGGTTGATGGGTCAACGTTATCTTCGACACAGAAGATTCAAAGCTTCAGCTTTTGCATGTCTACACCCCATGCCCTGTAGGGGAAAGAGCTGCCTTTTTTCAAACGCTGCCCCCTCACATCAGGGGGAGGGGAGTTCCAACAATCATCGGAGGTGACCTTAATTGTATCTCAAACCTTTTTCCCGATAAACTAGCCGGTGACAGCCAAGCAGGTCCCACTGCCATAGAAGCTCTAACTGACCTCCTTAGGGACTTTAACCTTATTGATATCTTTCATTCAATGCAACCATCTGCCCGCAAGTTTACCTGGACTAATTCAAAAGTTTCATCCAGACTAGATAAGTGTTATGTTTCTTCTGAGATTTTAAATAATACCAAACACTGTGAGATAACAGTATTTCCCTTTTCCGATCATGATGCCCTTTTGCTGTCCTTCAAATTACCAGACTCGTCAGCTCGAGGCAGATGGACCTGGAAATTCAACACAAGCCTCCTCAAAAATGAATAATTTACATGTCATATGAAGCATTTTTAGAAATTTTGGGTTTCTCGCAAAAAGGACTTAACAAGCAAAATACATAAGAAAAAGAAAATAAGAAACTGATGCAAAAAGTTTTCAAAACGCATAGCTAAAGAAAAGGGAGAAAAACGCACCACTTTAGAAGAAAGCTGCAACAGGCAACAATTTCTCCTGATCAAAAGGAAAAAGAAACAGTTCCCCTGATCAGACAAGAAATTCAAGAACTTGATCTTAATAATATTAATGATGCACGTATCAGAGCAAAAGCCCTTGAATACCAATCCAATGAGAAATCGTCACGCTATTCTTTCAGCCTTGAGAACTCCATCAATCTAGAAAAGTCATTCGTCAGTTAAAAAAACCAGATGGTAGATAGTAGATGGTAAGAAATTGGCGAAGCCTTAGTGGAAGTACTAGACTTTTGTTTTAATAGAAGCCTTCTCACTGAATCTATGCGTTTAGCTATAATCTCCCTCTTGTACAAAAAGGAAGACATTGAACTCCTCAAAAATTGGGGACCAATTTCCCTACTTAATGTCGATTACAAAATTGGTTCGAAAACCTTTGCAAATAGACTGCAATTGATACTTCCATCCATTTTAAATAGTGACCAAACCTGCTCTGTACCAGGCAGGACTATATTTGAAAATCTCATGCTAGCAAAAGATTCTATTGATTACTGTCAGGAGAAAAAGCTCCCCCTTGCATTGATTAAAATTGACGAAGAAGAAGCTTTTGACCGTGTCAACTGGGAGTTTCTTCTAAAAGTCTTGGAGAGAATGAATTTCGGCCCAAAACTCAAGTGTTTGGTCAACTGGCATTTTACACTACATGTCTTCTATCCTTACGTTCATTTTATCATTTTCACACTTATTAACTACTTCGCCTTTTAACTTTAAAATAATTGTGAAAATTATCATTATGAAATTAATTATACTAACTTTGTAAATACCTAATTGTAAATATTTGTTTTGTTTCAATTACACGGGTGCTTGCATGCGCCAGGCTCAAACGGAAAAAAAGTGATCAAGAAGGTATTTCTTCCAGGGTTAGGCATTTCCATTGCAATTCAGTTGGGCTGAGCCCTGCGAACAGGAATTTATCAACTCAATTAACAAATTTATTGAAGACTGGGTACAATCACAAGAGTCTTTCCCATCATTAATCAAATGGTGGGAACACAGCAAAAACTATTTCCTTGATATTACCAAAATTTATTCAAGAAACCATAAAAAACAATTTCTCCGTAGGAAATCCAAACTGCTAAAACAACTCAGGAATGCAAAAAAAGGCAGAGAGTTAAGGGGACCCCCGCTTCTAAAACTTTATCGTGGCATGAGAAATAGCCATACATCCGTGTATTGACGAACCCCGCTTGTATAAACACCCAATCTTTGCGTATGCTGTAAATATTTAGATTGGTTTATATCTTCATCATATCAAGTAATGTTCTGATATGAAGAGCACTTTTTTCACATGTATATATATTACGTTTTGCAACAATAATGTCATTTAGAATTGAATACTTTTTTCACATGTATATATATATATTAATTTCGGTAAAAATATTGTCATTTGGAATTGCGCCTTCTTGATCACTCTCAATATACAATATACAATATACAATAGAGGTAGATTGTTATACAAAGACTTGTCATTGTTTGCTTTGCCTCTGTCTGCCTTAACCTGGCTCGTCGTATGCCTTGATAATGTTGCCTTGATATAATGATTCCAGACAGGGATCAGCTTCGGCATACCTAATTTGTAGCATTTGATTGAAAAGGCCAAACTAATACAAATTCAACATAGAAAAAAATCTTCCTCTCCAAACTGTTGTACCTGCTGCTAACAATATACATACTTTGCAACTTTCAGAGTAGCACAAGGATTAGTGTAAAATTGAAAGAAGATTCCACCAATTTGTGTTTGATCGATGCAACCTTCTGCATGATCGTGGTGCCCTTTCTTGCGTCTTTGACTCTACCAGCAGCAGAAAAATAGAGATGGCTTTCAAGAAAGCTCTTCTTTTTGCAATAGCAATTGAAATAAACTTCTGCAGAAGTTGTTGACGGCTACGGTTGGCAGCTAAAACATTCCTCAGTAAAATGGCCTTGTCTATACGCACAATTTTGTTCCCATAATTTTTATTTTCACTGCGCAAGCCAAAACAGTACTCAGTGTTTGATAATTAAATATGACTTTTTAAGTACGATGTTTGACACGAATGGATTTCAACCAAGGAAAAATTCTGAACTTAATACAATTGAATTCGACAAATGTGAAATACGACGTATAATCTGGGCCTTAGCTTCAACTTCATATTTTTATACACAATTTTTTAACAACAAGATAAAAAGGCCATGACTGAGCAGATACCAAGTTACGCACACCTGAGACTTGCCTGTTTGCTTGTGCGACACAAGGTTCAACCTATGATGTGTCGAAAATGTGACAGCAGGACCTATCTCACAGCAAATTGCTCTGTAAAAAGGTGTTGCCTTGAAAGCAGTCTGTATTAGGGTTGTGGGTCACCTGAGCACAATCTTGCTCAGTGCAATACCTCATCCTTCTGGGGCCTGAGTGGAACCAATGATGCAGAGTCAATTCCTGACACCCAAACATAAAACCACCTTGGCCTTTGACCTGTTCGACAATGTGCCACGAATTGGTTGAAGCACGACAACAAAAAACTCACAAGGTTCGATTTTCCATCTCCATCTATTATTCCAACCAAAACGTACAGCGATAACATAAAAACCACAGCGGAAGCTCTCGCCCACACTCTTCTCTCACAATCACTCATTCTACTCAGTCTCTAACAAACAATAAAAAGGTTAAAGGTTATTCAGAATAATATCAATTGTCTAGTTTACTTGTGTCCTTCGCATTTGATGTCCCTGGACAGCAAATGTCAATCATCGGCTAAGTCTCTACTCTCATCTTGAATAATCTCTCAGACTGTTTCTGCTGCGAGTTGTGCAGCCTTTCACTTAGGTCTATATTCCTCTGCTTGTGGATTGAGCTCACGTGTCCGTACTGCTCTTTTTTTTTCGCATGCTAAATCCAATGGATACAATAGCTGTACAGCTCTTTCTACAACTGTATTTCATGTTTTGACTCTTGCCGCTCTGACGACTCCATCTCGCCCTTTGATCAAACACTCTACGATCCCAATTCTCCACTTGCCTCTGTTCTTGTCGTCTGCATGAATCAGCACTACGTCTTTTTCCTGATGTGTTAAGTTATGCCTCTCTCTAAGTGCCCTGACATACTTGTTTGTCCATCTTTTCCAAAGGTTCTGCTTGCACTTTTCCAAATAGTTGGCTCGTTTACTCAAATCTTTGTTCTCTAAATCACGAGCTTCTTCATTTATCAGTGAATTATGGTGGCCTAACAGCATTATGTTGAGAGTTAATTCTGGTAGCTGAATATCGTCTTCCACATAACACAAGGGCCTGTTGTTTAGGGCTATCTCCACATCCAACATGATCTCTTTCAACTCTTGAAGGCTAAGATTTGCTCTTCCCAAAACTTTGAACATTGCTTGCTTAACGAGGCTTATCGTTCAAATTGCCCTCCCCACCAGGGGGCCTTACTCAAATTG
Source organism: Rhopilema esculentum (assembly GCF_013076305.1). Next base: position 12,981,166 of record NW_027019317.1, read on the forward strand.
AACTGCCACTTTATGTTGTTCTTTGCGAGGTAATTGTGAATCTTTTCACTTTCCATTATCTTTTGTATCTTCTTTGAGGCCGCTACGAATGTTTTGGAATTGTCCGAGTAAATCTTGTTTGGGCGACCTCTTTATGCGATGAACTCTTTGAGACAAACCATAACCTGTTCAATTGTCATATCTGTAACAACGTCAATGTACACTGCTCTTGTCAAACTACACGCAAAGAGTAGAATGTACGCTTTACCTTCCGTGTTTGCTCTAACTTTGTATGTTAGGGGACTGCAAAGTTCACCCCTATGACCTCAAATGGTCTCGATCCTTCTGTGCGATCTTTTGGTAACATTTCTGCTGATGGTTGACTGTTGGCTTTGGTGTGAAACCTCTTGCATCCGTGACAATTGCTCCGTATTCTCTTTACCATTCTCCTAAGCCTGGAGATCCAGTATGTTTGTCTCACATATGCCATCGTCAGACTCACTCCCCCTTACAATGTTGCCATGACATGGGCGTCATCTACAATCTTCTCACTGAACAGTGAATCTGATGGCAAATAAATTGGGTAACTTCCTTGAATCCTCCCCATGCACTCATAAATTGTTTGGTTTTTCTTTTGTAGGTTTAATCTCTGTTGCTCATTTTTGAATCTCTCTGTGCTCTCGCTACGTGCTCAAACTATCTTGATCCACCACTTGATCTGACTCTAAATCTCCTCTGTTCTCCTTCTTCTCTCTACAGTTGGTAGCAAATCTGTTCATTCATAACATCAGCCTCATGGTCTTCCAATATTTGTGTTTCTCTAGGATTTCGTCGAATTGATCCCTCATTTCTACTGAAGCTTTGAAAGTCTCTTTGATTGGCTTTGCCTCGACCTCTGACTTTTCTGTTGACTTCGTTTCTATGTTGAGTGGCCAATTTTCTGCATCTGATAACCACTCTTGACCTGTGAACCATCTCGTTGGAATTCTGTTTCTAGGACACCCCCTGCTCCCGATGTCTGCAGGGTTATCTACAGTTCCCACATGTCTCCACTCTATGAAATTCGTTTCTTGAATCTGTCTTACTCGATTGCTTACAGACTGCTTATAATTTCCCTGTCCCTTTATCCAATGTAAAGCTACCGAGCTATCCAGCCATAGCAAGATCTGACTGGTAGCCCAGTGAGGCTGCTCCTGATGTTTGCCAGCAGATTGGCTGCCATGTGGCCTGAGGCTAGCTCAAGTCTTGTTATCGTTAGTCTCATCTTTGCTAGCCTTGATTTAGCAGCAAGGAGCCTTTGACCAACTCCTGATGATTGTGTGATCACTGCATAAACACAAGCTGCTGTTCCAAACTCACTTGAATCACCAAAGGCGTGAGGATCAATTGCCCTTACTCTCTATCACGTCATTGTTGTGAAAGCCCGCAATGCATGGAGGGATTTGTAGTCACCTGCGCTTAGCTTGCTTTTATTTTGAATTGCGAAGTTGCACACATCCAGGTTAGACTTCTGGAGAGATCTGCCCAAACAATTGTGAAATGGTGTTGTTCTCTGCAAATGTTGTGTTTTCATTTATAAAGGTTGGATCCTTCTGCTTGAGAACTTGGCGACTTACTGATGTTTGCAAACTGGTGCAAGGTTCATAATTGTTTGATTTGATGGCCTCACAAAACAAGGTAGCTTTCCCAGCCTTTGAAAAATTCTCTACTAGTCTTTTCAGGTCATCTGCCACCTTTGTGTAGGCAGATAGAGGGGTGGCACGGAAGGATTCCCTTACTCCAGAAACTATGGGTCTCTTCCTTTTTTTGTTTACTTATGCTTTCTCAAACTCCAAGTCTTCAAATCTCACAGCCTTTGCCAAAGTCATGTTGGCTGAAGTTGGAATGTGCCACTTCTGTGAAACTTGAGTGCAAGTTAAATCATTTGGTATCACTTTGGTACCCAGGTTGACAAAGTCGAGAAGGGTGAAAGAAGGGCTGCTACATGTTTACAACAGCCTCCTTGACCGGCCTTGCAGCTACATTTCGCATACATGACATCTCTGGTTGTCTGATTAAGATGGGTGTACACAGCGTATAATAAGTTTTTCATAGAAGCGTGGACCCTTGCCTTCACTAAAAAGAGAACACACTGTCCCGGAACATTTGGCCTAACAAAGATGGAGCGAACAAACCCTTCTTTCCACAAACGATATCTAATACGTTTATTGGGAAATGCCTGTGGTGCTGAAGTCCTTTTTTACAGTGTTAAGTCACCAATCAGCTTTTCTTCGATCTTTTCACTGGTAACATGTGGCAAGAACTCGAGTGACTTTACCCAGGCATCGTTCCGATTTGATCTGTCCTTACCATGTTCCAAGTTAATCTGTCGCTCGTGACAATTCATTACTTCAGAAAAATCAATGCTCGTGCTAGAGTTTTGAAAAAAACTAGGACAAGCGTTTTCTGCTGGATTAGTTTTATTTTCTCCAATCTTTTCATTGTTTTCTCGATATTTTGACAAGTCTAACCTGGATGTGTGCAACTTCGCAATTCAAAATAAAAGCAAGCTAAGCGGGGGTGACTACAAATCCCTCCATGCATTGCGGGCTTTCACATCAATGACATAATAGAGAGTAAGGGCAATTGAATCTATTCTTTCTCTGAATTTTGATATGCTTCTGGGAATCTCTACTTTGTCTGGTAACGCCTTGTCCATTTGTTCCACTTGTCTGATAACTCTGTGGACAGCTCTTCATCCCATGGCAGTTTTGCATCACAAACATCTCGATAAATGAGCTTTCCCCCAGAGTCACTGGTGATACAATGCCAATAGGATCATAAACTGATGCCAAGTTCTTCAGCAAACTCCTCTTTGTTACATTCTCTCTCTGATTTTCTGGAAAAACTACTCCAAGAGTATCCGCATCTTTGTTCCAAAACAAACCCAACAGCTTGGTTTCATCTCTCGCCACTTCTAATTACTGCTTTGCAAAACTCTGCTCTGAGATCTCTGAATCTGTCTGTTGTATAAGATCTTGCTCTAGCTCTGGCAGGTTTGAGTGCCACTTGTGTAACTTAAAGCCAGCTACATCGAAAATCTTTACAACTTTATCCTTTAGCTCTTCCATGTTAATTTTTGTTTCTCCAGATAACAGTATGTCATCAACATAGATACTGTGTGTCGTCTCTCCTCTACTTCCGCAGGAAATTGTGCCTCTTGTGAACGCATGTGCTCTTCTATTGTAGCCCCTAATAAAAACGGTGATTGATTTAGGCCAAATAGGGCGCGTGTAAATCGGAATGTCTCTACGTTCTCTCTGTCTCTGTCTTTAATCCAATGGAAGCGCAACACATCACGATCCTCTTCCTTGATCCTGATTTGTAGAAAAGCTTGTTTTAAATCCCCTGCAAGTGAGATTGGTCTTACTCTATTACTTACTAGGGCATTCCATATAGAGTTTGCAATGGTGGCCCTGTCTCTAAAGATTCATTGAGTGATGGTGTATTGTTGTTTGGCTTTGCAGATGCATCATAAACCACTCTGACTTTAGTGCTTTCAGCTGCTTGTCTCATCACTGGCTTGTGTGGCAGGTAAAAGGACCCCCCCCTGGTTCATGTTCCGCTCTTTCAATGATTCCTTGTGCTTCTTGGTCCTTGATGATCTGATCGTACTGTGTAAATAGCTCTGGTTCCCTCTGAAGGTTCTGTGCAAACTTGTCTAACCTTGCAAGGCTTCTAGCTTTGTTATCTTGTAGTGGTGGGCAGTTTGCCTTCCATAAAATCTCTGTCTCATAGTAACCCTGTAGCTGTTGTTTCAACTGCTCTCTAAACTCACTGTAAACTGAATCTTCTTCCCTTTGTTGATGATTTTCTAGTCCTAGGACATCTAGGTTGCAAAGGCGCTCATAATCTGCTAATGTCCCTTTAACGAAGAACATTTTACCTGCATCAGCATCTGCTCCAGAAAATATTAGCTTCCAGCCTAATCTTGTATGCTCACCTACAAGCTCTCCGGGTTTCCCAATTTTTGTCTTTGCATCTGTTTTGAATTTTGCGTATTCTGATGCCCCCAAGATTACATGGACAGGAAGCTCTGGTTTTTGATCAATGTCATCCATCGTTACTCCTTGTAGATGAGGGTATTTCTTTAGAACATCTTGATACCTTGGATTCTTTACTGAAAGCAACACCTCTCTATCAACTTTGCTTACATCAATTTCTAGCTTGATGTCCCCCTTAAGATTTTGTACCTCCACATTGTAAATCTCAATTTGCCTGTTTACTGTGCTCAACATCATGTCTATCTGTCTGTTTTGCTTAAAAACTGGCCTTTTCCCAAGAATGTTCACCAGCTTATCTGAGATGCATGAGCTACCAGCCCCCGTGTCTAGTAAGGCCCTGCATTTTACACCATTTACACTGACAAAAATAATGGGATATATTACTCCTTGCTCCCCTGTTGCTAATAAAACTTGCTCTGGTTTTTATCACAAATTGATGTATGATGTCTCGCACTACAAACTTGACATCCGCTTCTCACCCTACATTCTGCACGGCAATTCAGCAAACACGGCTTTGTGATTGGTTCCTGTACAATTGAAACAAAGTTTCTTTTCTTCAAACACTCTCTTCTTTGCGTTATTTCTGTCACTTTTTTGCATTAAACTGATTTGTGGTCATCCCCCTCACAATAAATGCATGGCTCCTTTTCCATTCCTGCCTTACTTGAAATAGTTTTTCACGTTTCTGTGTACCCTGGTTAGTTTTGCGAAAATTTGTACTTGCCCCCCTTTCTTCTTGGGATATGGGATTTCGCTCAGTCCATCGTCTAAGTGCGTTTACTAACTAGGGGAATTCCCATTCCTGCCAGCTCTCATTGGTACGAACTAGATCTGCATGTATCCCCTCAAGCTTATCTATTGTTGCCCGGGTCAGACCATTTATTTCTCCTAATTTCCCTCATCGATTCTCGGGCCTGTACACTGATAACCAGCTTCACATAAAAATCATGAATTTTTGCAGGCCCCCCCCCCTTTAATGACTGACAGTGCTGTGACGTTCTGCACATACGCATTTATGATCTCACTTGATTTACCATATGCAGATTTTAGGATTTGTTTGCCCTTTCATAACCATCTGTTGTAAAAGGAAGACCTTCTATGTTAGCTCTGACTTTTGGCATAAGCAACTCTTTCAAGTAGGAAAATTTTGTGACAGAATCTATCTTAACTCTATCATCTTCAGCTTCAAATTGATTCCAAAATCTATACCAGTCTAGATGGGTACCCTGAGACTTTGAAATAATTAGCTTTCGCAACTTAACCTTTGTTGATTCCTTTTCATTTGGAGGTGAAGTTGATTTAAGTTCCTCCAATCTACGCTCATACTGAAATTTCTGCTCATACTTAGCTTTCTCCAGCACTGATTCTACCTCAAACTGCCGTTGTTTCGACGATAAAAGCTCCTGTTCTTCCTCCCTTCGCTGGCTTAATTTGATCTGCTTCAAAGATTCTCTCATTTCCGCCATGATGTGATCAAATTTCTTGATTTCTCCCTCGATTTTGGTGCTCCAGTTTCGAATTTCTCCTGGGTCTCATCATACTCCAATTTCAGCTCCTGTATGTTGTTTTTCAGCTCTAAACTTCTTCGACTTTGGATTCATAAATCTTTAGTTGTCTCTCAATAGCCTTGCAATCCTATGTGTTGAAAATACCTTGCTTTTCGTCTTTGATAAATGTCAACAGGCCAAGTTTCCCTGCGACTTTTTTTGATAAATACTCCTTGCTTGCTTGATTCGCCATACTCTCAATTTTTGGTTGGTTTAAACTCCACTAAAGGTCGTTGATTTCTCCCATCTGGGGTGCCATTTTGCTGCGAATTGGTTGAAGAACGACAACAAGGTTTGATTTTCCATCACCATCTATTTTTCCAACCAAAACGTACAGCGATAACATAAAAACCACAGCGGAAGATCAAGATCACAATTACTCTTCTCCTCACAATCACCCGTTCTACTTGATCCGCTCTTTGTGTCTAACAAACAATAAAGAGGTTAAAGGTTATTCAGAATAGTATCAATTGTCTAGTTCTCTCGCCTCCGCAACAAATGAAAGTGAGCGTCCAACCACAGATGTTGCTGCAACTTCGGCTTTGTCAAGACATGTGACTATGACTCCTGCATAGAAGCAAATTTGGAAAGGTTTCCCAAATACTTTCAATGGAAAAAGGCTGGTTACAGCCTTTGCTTTTGCAGGTATTGATATGTCTTGGTTTATAACTATTTGAAATAAAAAAATATCTCTTTCTAACAAGAACAGACCTGAGTTCTATAATATCTGCATATCTGACCTGGGCTTCCTGAAACTTTGTAAAAATATTGGTGGCAGAGTAAAATCCTTGAAACCTCTGTAGGCGAGGGGGTAAAAACTAAATTAAAAGCTAAATGGTTTGAAAAAGGCGAAAAAGTAACTCGTTTTTTCTGTTCTCTAAAATAGAAATGTCAAAGCAACAGTTCCATGAAGTCTTTTAAAGATAAATACAACAATTCAGTAACTGATTCTATTTAGATAACTAAAGTTGTCAAAGAATTTTATTAAACAATTTATACAAAGGGCTTGTTAATGAAGCACTATAAAATGTTCTTATAGAAAAGCAATTAAACGAAGATTGAACAGAGAAAGGCATTTCTGTGACAAACCTCTCACACTCGTAGAATTAAAAGGATGCCTTAAAACTTAGCCTGCGTGCAGACTTTACTATCTGTTGCAAAGGAGAGCCAATACGGAACTTGTAAAGTCTGCGAATTAGCGTCCGTTTTTGTGTTCTGAGAGCAACCGCATTAATACTCGCCTTTGTCATGGCATTGTATTTTAGCCAATCAGTATTTGGTTCGAGATTTTAAGGACCCAATCAAATTTAAGCACAATAATCACGTGCTGATTACAACAACTACACAATCATTCTGGCTGGACATAGGAAAACATCAACATGGAGGAAAAAACAACGCTGTGCCCAAGGATAAAGTTTTCCTGTCTACGAGACCTCAAAGCTTATGATGAAACGGCATTTCAAACGGGAATAGAGATGGTCAAGAGTATATTTAACGTGAAAAAAATCTACCATGATCAAGAGACGGTTCTTCGGAAGTTTTTCCGAGGACAGAACGTATACTTCAGTGCGCCTACTGGATATGGAAAATCGTTGATTTTTCAGTCTATTCCAATAGTAGCTGACTACTTGTTGAGTGTGGATCTTTTTACCTCCATTATTTTGGTTATCTCGCCACTGAAATCCTTAATGTTAGATCAGGTTAATTACCTTCAATCCATTGGTTTGAATGCCGTGGCAATAACAGGAGATGCTGATGAAGATTTGGTAAATGCCGTTAAAGAAATTGGTTGCTCACCAAATCTCATTTACGTTTCACCAGAGTCAATGCTTGCAGTGAAGAAGTGGAGAGATATTTTATTCTCGGAAAATTTTAAAGAACGTTGTGTTGGAGTAGTGGTCGATGAAGCTCACTGCATAAGTCATTGGTAAGTTATGGTGTAATGGCAGCATCTTACAGACTTCATGATTCTTCCGGGTGCTCCTGAATGTATATTGTTTATTGTGGATATATTCTAAGAATCGCCAGAAAGCAGACAAAGGGCGTTACCTAGAAATTCTGGTGACCTTTTTGGCAGAATATCATAAAAATCGAAATATAAGTATTTTTGGAGTTTGAGCCTGATAAATTTTTCTGCATTCAGAGGCCAAACAAATATTATCAGCCATTTGCTGCTGATGTTATTGAAATTTTATTCTTAAATACTGCTCCTCATTTTGTATGATTTTTCAAGCTCTTTCACAAAGGGCTATTTTTATTACCATACCTAAAAATTACAGTTAGGTGTTGAAAGTCAAAAATTCTCATACTGTGGTGTATTAAGCTTATAAGGCAACCCAGACACTTTTGCTAAATTCTTAAGAGTTGATGACAGATAGGCATTTTAATCTGGTCTAGGAATTCTGTATGCACATTTGTTATCAATAAGAATTGAATTCAGTACCTTCTTTACTTACAGGGGATATGCATCTGCAAGTAATTCACCATTTCGTAAGTGGTACCGCAATTTGTATGAATTTCGCTTACTTTTGGACTCAAGCGTCAAATTTGCAGTTTTTACAGCAACTGCAACAACTGTGACAAAGAACAGGATCTTTGAAACACTAGGTATGGGAGTCACAGATTGTTATTGTGTTGAGAAGAGCCCATTGAAAGAAAACATAAAGTTTACGTCAACTTATATCTCAAATGGGTTAACTTTGGAAGATATATTTGATGACACTTTAAATGATATATCTGCCAGAATGGAACATTCTGACCGGGTTATCATTTATTGTCAATCTCGAAAACAATGTGCTCTCCTTTGGCAAATGTTTTCTGTACAGCTTGGAATTAAGCTTTATTTGAATACGGTTAAGAACCCCCGAAAGCGTCTGGTTGAGATGTTCCATGCTGGAACTCGGCATGGGGGTAAACTGTGCTTCTTTCAATAAGGTGATTCATTTTGGACCTTCAAAGAATATTGAATCATATGTTCAGGAGTGTGGCAGAGCAGGACGAGATGGGGAAGAAAGTTTTTGTCATCTTCTTCACAACAATTTGTTGACAAGTAGGTGTGAAGATGACATGAAGGAGTATGTTTACTCTGAAAGTTGCCGTAGACTAACTATAGCAAGATGGTTTGGCTGTCTTAAAGTTGAAAAGGAAAGTCTGTGTTCATGCTGTGATAAATGTGCTCTGCAATGTGAATGTGATGCAAATTGTAAGGATGCTTGGCAATATAGACTGAGAATAAATGCAAAGGAAACATCTAGAAATAGAAAAGTACCAAGATCAAAGATCAATGAATTGCACGATCTTCTCAATGACTATTTGCAGAAAATGCAGAACATCCAAAGTAGGCAAGGTAAAACAATGTCCTATGTTGTACCTGATTTTGAATTTTCAGAGTTTCAAGTTAATCAAGTTTTGAAAAATTGCAATCAGATTTTTACATTGGAGGATGTGATGTCTAAAGTAGAAGTATGGAGGACTATACATGCACAGAACATATTGTACATGTTAGGGCAGGTGTTCCCAGATATTGATGTGGGTGAGATGCAACTGCAGTTTCCTGAAGAAAATCAAAATGCAGCTGACGAAATACCTTCTGAATGGATGGAAGTGCGTGACGACTCAATGATAGGTTTACCAACTGAAAGCAGTCTCTGGGCAGATATTGACAGTATATTGGACACAACTCTGGCCACTTTCGAGTGTGACAAAAATGTCTAGGATTATTCAGATTTTAACCAAAATTGATTTCTTTTTCAGGGTAACTACTCTAGCTGTCAAAGCACTTTTGAAACGTTTTTACTTTTGTGAAATTCTTATAAGAAAGCAAACTTATTGTCTTCCATGACTTGAAAGTCTTGTCACAACAGAATTCCTGAAACTAGGTATGCAAGTTTCAAGCTATAAACCAAACAAAACAATTTTTGAAAGAACAGAAATGTATCAAACATTATTTTGAAAGCTATATACAGCATTATATTTTGTTGCTAATGAAGCCAACTTTTAAAAACACACAAGCCTTCACTCTCAAAAAAATTTCTGTCCTCTTCTCCTTTGATAGAGGTTGAGTTTTAAATATGGAGAGTGAAGTGCACTTTAAATTTCAACTCTTATTCTTAACAAAATTGATTACATACATAAATGTGTTCATCTAAAAAAAGTTTCTTTCACTAGCGGGCATTCACTTCTTTGATTATATTTTGTTTGTGTTCATTTATCCATGAATAAAAATCATGAATGGAAAAATCCTCTAACAAACTTATGTTGCAAGAGGGAAAAGACTTGTATTTTCTTCCTGGTACAAATTCCATTGCATTTTGCTCAATCAGTTTAGCGACTACTTTCTTTAAGTCATCCTCTGATGACTTTTGATAATGTTTCCCAGACCTTTTGATGACACCACAGAAAGAATCAAATTTATCCAAGAGTGCTTTGTTGTATGTGAGGGCTTTGAGCATTCGATCAATTGCATTTTTATTTGTGACATTGGAGCCCAGCTTTCTAAGCACGGTTTTTACAAGAAGGTTGAAATGCTCCAGTGCCATATCCAAGGGTATGTTTCCACCATGCCCACGTTTAGACTTGTGGAACCTGTTCCACATCAGACTATATGCATCCTTTTGTGGCAGGAGGGAATTGAATTGAAATAGAAGGTATAACCCTTCAAGTGCATATTTTCTACTTGATGCACCATCTTTCCTGAGGTATGGCAGCATATATTTCCAGCATCGTAGAACCCTTGCCCCATCTCCCTCTGAGACTGCATCATGGAGGTTCATTTGTAACATACCATATTCAAGAAGCGAGCATTGGTAGCTTCTCATATCATCACTTGGTCTCTTGTTAACTTCATCCATAGATTGTTGGGTATGATGAAATCCATGCACTTTCTCATGCTCTTTTCTAATTTTGCCATCATGTTTGAATGTGGCATTGCAAGTTGACAGACGGCATTTAAAGCAACCATCTTGTGTTGTTGGGTTACATGTTTTTAGCCAGTCTTGATACCTTTGGTTTGTGATGATTGACTTTTGTACAAAGTCATTAACTACAAATTCATCAACTACTTTTGATGCTAATGAATCAAGGTATGACTTTTTTTCATATACACTTGATTCCCTGCTCAAGTCAGCAGGCAATATATCAAAAGTTGAATGTCTCTGAAAGATTTTATTTTTAAAACTTGCATTGCTGCTGCCAAAATTCTTGCTTCCACCTCTGGAAAAAAAAACTGTTTGCAAGCATTATATTTCTTTCTTACATCGGTTGATACATTCCTTCTGTTGATCAGTGCCCTATCTGCAAACATGGTGCATTTATCACTGCTCACTTTTGGGTTGTAGAAATGATCAAATCCAAGCTACAACAAATACAGAGGCTTCTTTAAGAAATTATTCTTATTTTGTCCTGGAGGAGGCACCAAAGAATGGAGAGTAATGCTGGGCATAATTTTTGGCATAATTTAGAGCACCCTTCCCCCCAGTAATGGTATTTAGCTTTGCACCCCTGGTGAAATGAAAATTAAAAGCACCTGCTTTAAACATGTAAGATAATTACTTTGCTGAAAGGGGAAAATGTACAGATGTAGAAAGGGTTATCAGTTCCAGGGGCTCTTGTTAAGAAAAACTTTCAGTTTTTCATGTAGGTCAATCATAGTGTGAAGCAGCTAATCATGTTTGTAAATATTTTTTGGTAATTTTTTTGGTAAAAGGAAAAGGTGACAAGTGTAACTAGAAATAATTATGAATTTGGAACCTTCTGCGTTCCAGGAAGTCACTTTCCAATAACCCATCCTACCTTTTCCGTTGAAAAACTACCAAAATAAATTATGTTATAAATTCCACAGAGTATATATACAAAGTATACTTGAAATATGTACCTGAAGAAATTTCATTTGTGCATGAAAGTCTGCAATCTCAAAGTGGATTCCATCAAGACGCTCTTCTGGCGTGAATCCATTTTTCACCTGTTTCAAACAATTAACTCCCCTTTCAACACTTAACTGATCAGCAGTGAACCCTTGCTCTGCATAAAACGCTTCTGAACAAGACCCGACATCTGCTTTGGGTACATACTTATGCAGCTCTGTCAAGACCTTGCATATACCATCAGCATCATTTTCATAAATTATCCCAAGGAAAGTCTAGAAAAAATAATTCCATGTTTCTTTGAATGTGTATGTGCCATAAATTTTGAAGATTGGTTAAAAATGAAAATATAACTTACAGTATGTGAATATAAGTACATTTTGGTATCTTTTTTTGATGGGGGTATTGAAAGTTGTATTGAATCAAGTTGAAAAAATCGTGAAACTTGTGATATCTTCAAATAGATTGAGAAAACTACTGATGAAGAATTTTAGTTCAATTCAATCTGTGCGATTTCAACTCCAAAGACAAATATTGATTATATTCTGCTTCAAGACCTGCTGCTTTGGAGCGACAATAAAAAACCTCTAATATTTATTGTACAATCCCTACAGAAGTTTTGGGCTACTCACTGTTTCTGTTGGTTTGCTGGCTTCCCTGCTGTGTTCGTGTGTGATATGCTTCTCGACAACTTCTTGCAGAAACTTCAGGCAATCTATATGTGATGTGATCAACCTTGACACCAGAACTATGTAATCATTATGTTGCTTCCTGTGATCAGATTTGTCAGGGAGACATACAGCATTATCCATGTCAGCCAAGGAGCATTTGGCAGGTTTTTCAGCAGAGTTGAACTTAACTCCAGATATACGATTTTCTGTTGAAATCACAGTGACCCAATGAAGGTCTTTATTCTGGTTCTCTTCAGTCATCTCATGTCTTTGCGCATAAAGATCAATATTATCAAATATGATCTTCCTTCCTAGATCCTCAGCCATTTCTAGATGACATGAATACATAAATATGTAAATTCTAAAACACTCTAGAATTACTTTGAGAAAAATCTTTCATCATTCACAAATTATTAAAAATATAGGAAGAGCTAACTAAACAATTGAATATATATGCACATGTTGACAGATAAAGGGCAAATATCTGACAACTCTAAAGTAATGATTCTTATTCTTATTCTTGATTAATTATTCTTAAGAAGAACTGCAGCTGCCATACAAGTTGCTGGAAGCCATTTTATCTCCTTTTGACATTCTTTTCCTCCTTCAATCAATTTTGCTTCATTATCTAAAGGAAAAGATGCACTCTTAAGAATAGTTTGGAGAGTTGGGGATTTTTCCTCGAGCTCATTTTCAAGGTTCTTCCAAGAGAATTCTAGCAGATCATCTTTTCTTGTCTTTCTGAGGATACTGGGGTTTTTTGATGAGCACAATAAGCAACACTCTTTGTTTATTTCCCTCTTCACAATTTCAATAATGCCTCTCCTAAGGCCAGGACTTTTCCATGCAGCAACAGCGATTTGCCTGTAGGTCCCCTTGATCAATGATTTTCCAAGTGGAATGAGATCGCTTGCCAACGACTTTGTCTTCATTCCAGAGGCCCAATCAACGGATATAACAACCGAAGGCACAACTTTGCTCTCACACTGGTCATTATAAGGAAATCGGGAACGTTTTGTAGACCATTTGTCAGAGTGACGCGGAGTCGAACAAATTATCGGTGAGAAGAGTGACGCGGAGCCCAAGCCTGTCACCTCTGAATCAGGCTTGGAATTCGAATGATCCACTTCGTATGACGGACAGGATTTACCTTGATCCTCAAACAACAATGTCCTTCTTATCTTTGATGGTCGGTCTGAACCTGGAAGGTCTTCTGAGCCAAGGCCGATTGCATCTGCAACTTTCCTGTATCTTGATAGAACTTTTTGATTCACTTCGTCTAGGCTTTCTTTCAATTTTTTCCGTTTCTTCAATATATCTACGCAGTTTCTACAAATATATTTCGATAATGGAACCAAAAACTGAAAATCAAGGCTCAAAATTTCTTCTTTTGGATTAAAAACGCCAGATCCTTCAACTAGATTTCGATCACACTTCAAAATGGTTTCTTGATAGCAAAGCGTGCAGTTGCTCTCATTCGACATTTTCCTTCATGCTCTCTGCTTGCGGGGTGAATTTATTGCGCAAGATTCAGCGCCTCTTCGCAGGAGGGCAGTTGCTCTCAGAACACAAAAACGGACGCTAATTCGCAGACTTTACAAGTTCCGTATTGGCTCTCCTTCGCAACGGATAGTAAAGTCTGCACGCAGGCTACTTAAAACTATGTCGAATGGAAAATCCTCTGGGATGGATGGAATTTCCTGCGAATTTTGCATGAAATCACCCAATAGAATTCCAACGTCTTGCTAGTGAATCTTTTGGACAATTCTTTTCCGCCAATGGCTCATTCATACTAAATAAGCACAATTACACTATCACTGACATGTTTCGTAATCTCAACAACATGCAGTTTTTGCAAGAAACATTCGCTGACTCCAGTGGTCCTGAAAATCCAAAAAGACACAGAAAAGACGAAAATATCTGGAAAAAGGCCACAAGCCACCAGCAAAGGTACCCGATTTTCGCTCTTTTCCTTCTGATTGTTCTTTGTCAAGTGCTTGGGAAAAAAGATTAAAAGAATGTCAGGAGGATCTTCTTTAAATTGGTATCAAGCCCGATGGTGACCTACAAAGCAGCTCAAGAAATGGATGGTTTTTTCACCTCATATTGTGGATGCTACAAGAGAGAAAGAAATTGTGGAGCAAATGTGGGTACCTAATGATGAGGTCAAGTCAGAGATCAAAAATTCAGACGGCAATGAAAAAAGAGAGAAACAAGAGTCCAATGAAAGTGAATCGATTGTGTACCCGGAACAATATTCAGAGCTTGCAGTTCATCTTAGGCAAATTGCAAATGAACAACACTAAGGTCGAGATGACAACCTTTATGCTACAAAAAATAACAAGGTAAAATTGACAATCTCTGTTCCTGATGTTGGAGAGGTTCATAAGTCGATTGTCTTTACAATGCTGAATGCTTCACCCGGCAGCTTGTCCAAAGATAGATTAAAGTGAGTAAAATCTAAACATATAAATGTATTGTCTGCTTTGTCTGTAAGCCTTTTCAACGAAATAAGACTGTTTGATGATGTTGCAGTGTTTCTGACTAAGCAAAAATCATTAAAATTAGCACACATTATTCGCATAAGAAACAAGACAAGAAATGTTGTTGAATTCACTGACTTCCCCGAAAGCAGTGTCTGCCAGGGTTGTGGGTGGTCTGAGCACCATCTTTCTCAGTGCGATACATCATTCTTCCCAGACCGAGCGGAACCCACGATGTAGAGTCCATTCCCGAGACACCAACGAAGACCACAATGGCCTTTGAAATATTTGGCAGCAAGGCTGGAAACTCAGCCACAGAGGATGAGGCAACTGCAGTTCCTGAGGAGACCACGCCTGATCCAGCTAGCGCCCTGGAACCCCCACCGACAGAAGAACTGAAGAACAACAAGGAGCAAACGAGCCTTGAAAAGCCACCCAGTAAACTCGAAGAGCCATCCAGCCTCAGTACATCCAAAGAACTGGTATGATACCCTGTTTTTTCAACAGGGTACCAACTCTTCTTCTAAATTCTGTTCTCCTCTTTTTCCTTACCCAATCCCCTCTGTCGATGCTGGCGTCCCAGCAGCTTCAAAGAGGTCCTTCCAAGACGACAATGTCTCTGACATTTCCGCTGTGTGAAGGCCCTCTACGAAAAAGAAGCCTAAAGGACGTTCAGCTCGGCAACCTCCCCCCAATTAAGTACCGATGATCTTGGAATTCCCCTCCCCCCTTGAGTGATGGCAGCAATTGACATATTATCAATAAATGTCCACGGACTTCGAGACCCTGTTAAGTGCTCTAACATAGTTGACTGGCTCCAAGCTAGAAAGGCATCAGCCATATTTTTGCAGGAAACCTACTTCTCAGAGTCTGCAGACACTATCTTTCTGAAATCCATCTGGAAAGGATCAATTTTCCCTCTTTTGGAGGAAAACACAGCAGAGGTGTTACCACCCTCATCAAGGAGTCCTTGAAAACCAACAATCACACAGTCACTCACGACAACTGTGGCCAATGGGTCAACCTTATATTAGACACAAACGATAAAAAGCTTCAGTTTTTGAATATCTATGTCCCATGCCCAATGGGTGAAAGGACTGCCTTTTTTCAAACGCTGCCCCACACAACAGGGGAGGGGGGAGTTCCAACAATTATCGGAGGTGATTTTATTTATCTAACTAATTTATATCTTGATAAACTAGGTGGTGACAGCCAAGCAGGTCCTACGGCCATAAAAGCTCTAACTGACCTTCTAAGGGACTTTAGCCTTATCGATATCTTTTGTTCAATGCATCTGCCCGTAATTTTATCTGGACTAATTCAAAAGTTTCATCTTGACTAGATAAATTTTATGTTGACTAGATAAATTAAATTTTTCTTCTGAGTATCTAGCTGATACAAAACACTGTGAGATAACAGTATCTCGCTTTTCTGATCATGATGCCCCGTTTATGTCCTTCAAATTACCAAACTCGTCACCTAGAGGGAGAGGTACCTGGAAATTCAACACCAGCCTACTCGAAAATGAAGAATTTACATGTAATATAAAGCATTTTTCGAAATTTTGGGTTTCTCGCAAAAAAGACTTTACAGGCAAACTACATCTTTGATGGGATATAGGAAAAAAGAAAATAAGAAACCAACGCAAAAAGTTTTCAAAGAGCACAGCTAAGGAAAAGAGAGAAAAACGGACAGCCCTGGGAGACAAACTGCAAAAAGCGACAATTTTAACTAATGGAAGAGAAAAAGAAACTGTCCCCCTGATTAGGAAAGAAATTGAAAAATTAGATCTTAACAACATTAATGGTGCACGTATCAGAGCAAAAGCCTTTGAATACCAATAAAATGAGAAATCTTTGCCCTATTTTTTCAGCCTTGAAAATTCACGTCAATCTACAAAAGTTATTTGTAAGTTAAAAAAAACCAGATGGTAGAGTAATACAGGATAGTAGGGACCTGCTTGGCTGTATTGCTAACTTCTACGAGTCCCTATATTCCCCTGACGCCAGGGGCGGATCCAGACATTCGCAACATTCGCACTGGCGAATGTCAGATTTCCACATGTCTTTTTGTAATTGTCTGTTAATACATTTTAGCATTGTGAATATTGTACTAGAAATGGCCAGATAATAAAAAAAAGGTCCACAGAATACAAGAAATAAAAGTTTTGTTTCCTGCCCTAGTTGCTATGATATCACCTTGTTGTTTACTTTTTAGGTTTTATTCCCTCGTTTTCGTGATTTAGAGATGATATATTCGAAAGAGGGCTCCCCCTTTTACGCATAAATTCACAGAGCACCAATAAGGTTTGATGCGAATGTCGAATGGAATTATAATATATTAGGCATGCGTGCGCAAATGAAGTAGTACTGAAAAATGTATGCCAAAAATTTGTGCGAATGTCAGTCAAGCTATGTTATTTAGCCATCTGAAAACCAATAGGAAATGTATATGGGAATTTTTTTTGCGAATGTGGCGAAGGTAGATGCGAACTATGTTCGGTAGCCAGTCGAGGGAGAGAACCTTGGAAAGTGAGCAGATTGAAACCTCGTTTCCACATCAACGGCCATGAGTGTTGTTGGAAAGCTGTGAAGATATTTGCTTGCAGAAGAGCAGCAATTGTACTTCAGAGTGAGTGAAAGGAGTCAAATATAAGATGATTTTTAATTTGAATCAGCGGATTTCTTATGAAGATGTTCAAAGTTTGTCGAAGATTTGGGTTGATGGATGGAATTTGATAGATGGCAATATGCGAGGACAGTTCAGTTGGACCTAAAATTGTTGAACCAAAATTTTGCCTATGTTTTCATTTTCATGATGGAGGACGTTATTTAGACAGAGATTCAGACTCAAATAATATTTTGAAGAATACGTGATGCTTTTTAAGGTAAATAGCCATTTTTATGCAGGCTGTCAATCAGAACTTTTAGGGTTCAAGTCAGGTATATCTTCATAATGATGATGTAGCATTCTGACGAATGATGCTGTTCTATAAATATCTTGATGAATTTGAATATGCTGAATTTTAGAGTTCTAGATATTTTTTTTGATAGATGTTGTTATTATCACAAACCTGTAAATAGTTTGACTGTGCTGGGGATTTGTTTTTGAATAAGATATTGCATTTTCTACGGCGTATTCTTTTCTTGTTAATTTTATGCTGTCAGTTTTGGAAAAATCTAGACTGCCATATTTGTAAATGAGAAATTGTAATAGTATTTTGATTTTATTTTTCTGGTCATGCCATAAATATGGTAACCCTTTTCATGAGTTTAACCTCTAAAACTAGTAAAATTATTTGTGGTTTCCACACTATAAGAGTATACCATTTGAAACTTTTGGTTCTGAAATACCCTTAAGATTCATTAATTTTTGTTTATGAATTTGCAAGTGACTGACAGTTTTCTTTTCTATGTTATTGTGTGTGTAAATAAATGTAAATATGGGTAGTAAATAAGTGCAATCAATGGAATGATCCTAATGGGGGAATTACTACATTATTAATAAGAAATTCACAGCAAGTTGGTTCTGCCAAGTAAATATCTTTATATAAATCCATATAGTAAAAGTTACCATGTTTGCCTTATTTCTTATGCCATTACTGACTTTGTTTGATGTACATTTAAAATTTGTATATAATATATATTTATGATGTTCTTGTTATGGAAAGACAATGAATTGTTTTAAATTCTGTTACATTTGCTGTTTTACCAACACCTGAAAATACTAAAATTGTATGATGTGTATTGACCTAACTGGTATTTTTGGCCATGTTTAAGGCACATCACACAGCAGTTTAGATAGAAAGGTGAATGCACAAAATAAATAACAGAAAAGCTCTGAGCCCCTAAGGTATTTGGTGTTGAAGTCAAACATTTGGGTGGATATTGCATTGAAAATTTCTACACTAAACACAGTATTTGATTGTTAAATAATATCATTGTATAAATAGAACTAAGATTCCTTTCTGTAAATGGCTGTTTTTTAAGTGAGTGACATAAAATGTTTTTCATGAGTTTTTCTCCCTGAGAAGGGGTGATACACACATCTAATATACCCTTATTCTAGCTCATCCTCTTTGTTCTTGACAATTTGTGGTTCTGTGCCTAGACTTGCCATTAAATCATTATTAAGAGGACATTTCAAATCTTTGCTGCTGTTTTTCCATCACAAAAGCCATGTAGGAAACAAAATATGCCAACACAACAAAAACTTGATGAGTGTTTCTCAAAATTTTTCCAGAGATCTCTTTTCTTGTTCACTCAATAAGTAAAATACCAAATTGTCAATGAAATCCAGACCTGGCTGTTATTCTTAATATTTATCCTTTAATTTCTCAACCTTTGAGCCTCAACATTTTCTGTTTCCTAATCCTAAAACTTAATATAAGGAAAAATACATCTTTAAGTGGAAAACTTCGATTCTGAGACTATAGTAAAATTTGACTGATTTTTTTTGGGCGTGGTCATATAGGCGTGGTCGAAACTTTGCGAATGTCAGATTTTTTTCTGCATCCGCCCCTGCCTGACGCCCATTGATAATAAAAAACAGAATATCCTTTTGTATACTATTGATCGTTTTGTCCCCGAAAACTTTAAATTGTTACTTGAGGAACCACTTTCCACAGACAAATGTCACAAAGCTCTTACTAACATGAAATCGGACTAATCTCCTGCCTCTGATGGCCTACCAGCAGAATTTTATAATTTCTTCTGGGATGAAATTGGTGAAGCCTAAGTAGAAGTACTAAACTTTTGTTTCAATAGAGGCCTTCAAAGGGAGACATCAAACTTCTAAAAAAATGGAGACCAATTTCCTTACTTATTGTAGATTACAAAATAGGCTCAAAAGCCTTGGCAAAGAGACTGCAATTGATACTACCATCTATTCTAAATAATGGCCAAACTCGCTCTGTACCAGGCAGGTCGATATTTGAAAATCTTATGGTAGCAAGAGATTCCATTGATTATTGCCAGGAGAAGAAACGCCCTCTTGCATTGTTTAAGATTGACCAAGAAAAAGCCTTTGACCGTGGGACTTTCTTCTAAAAGTCTTGGAGAGAATGAATTTCGGCCCAAAATTCATGCGCTTTATAAAAACCATGTACACAGATGTTTCATGCCAAATTGTTAACAATGGACACCTTTCAAGGAAAGTGACACTTAAGCCTGGAGTAAGGCAAGGCTGCCCACTGTCCCCTCTACTATATTGCATAGTAGCAGAGTCCTTGGGCAACCTCACCCGCCAAAACCTAAAAATCGATGGTGATCTTCCTGGTTCAGGAAGGGAAGTTAAAATTTCCCAGTACGCAGGTGACACCACCCTATTTTTAAGGAACAATTTTTCTGTCCAAGGAGCCATAGCAACTATAAAAGTGTGCAAATTAGGCTCCAGATAAAAAGTGAATTACGATATTGTCAAGTCGTGCGGAAAGTGGTTCAACAAGCTCCCATTTATTTCCGCCTCTCCATCTTCCCCTCTGAATTGGACTGAAAATGCCCTTGAAATACTAGGCCTCGAATTTGACACTCAAATAGTCATCGAAAGCTCTTGGATAAAACGTGTCGAAAAATTGACTAACAGGCTTGAATCCTGGAAACAGCTGTCCCTTTCGTTAAAAGGAAAAACCCTCATTGTCAATACAATTGCTCTTTCTGGCCTTATCTTTGTAGGAACAATCTACCATCACCCTCCTGCTATAGAAAAACAAGTTAATCGAGCTTATTTTTCAATTTATCTGGGCTGGCAAAAATGAGCTAGTCAGCAGAAAGACAATGTTTCAACCTGCACATAAAGGTGGTCAAGGTGTAGTTGACATACACCTGAAAACTATCGCTCTTCACTTCAAGTTTCTCCAGTCAATTATCGATGCAAACTATGACTCCCCCTGGGTATATTTTGCCCGCTACAATACTGGTTTCCAACTTTTCAAGTACTTTCCAAATGCAAAATTTCTCCGATTGAATTTACTTCCTCGTGCCTTGACCCCATCTCTGCATTACACTCGCCTTCTCACTCTGTGCAATTTGTTAAAAAGTGTTGCTGTATCGCTAAGTGCCGCAGGCACACATGTAAATACTATTTACTGCAGCATTCTCGTCTTGGCCTACTCCATCATATTGCCGGTGTCATATGCGATTCGGTAACCTTATGCATTTTGGTCCGGGTACACAAACGCATGGCAATTTTGATTGTGCAAAAACGTACCCAAGCACTTAAAAAATGTTGTAGTCAAGAGACACTTCTGCACAAAAAAAGGAGTTGTCTCCCTTTTAATTGTCACATATCAAGCGCCCAAAGGCGCTCATCTGATATGCGCCTAAGGGCGCTCAAATATTAAACTGATTTTTGGAACTAGCTTGTCGGCATGAGGCTTGCCTCACCACGAGCACGGGTTGCCCTGGCATTGCAGTACAGCCACCCTTTTCATCAATTGGCAAGAAAACAACGATTTTCACATTTTCACAGTTGCAATCATTCAAGTCCACAGTTGATATGACTGGCTAACTACAATGTTAACTAGGAGCTAGCTAACATTGTATGTAGTTGGTTGCTTTTCCATAGTAGTTAAGTAGTTTAAACCTTGTACTAGACATAGTTTTATTTATGATTGTTAATCAAATATACACAGACTGCGAAGCCCTCAACGTGTTGTGTTTTTGTGTTCTTCTGATCTTGCTTTTTTGTCTGCCTGCCTGTTTAGTAGTCAGTCATTTCTAGCTACCCCTCTTTGTGTGCTCAAAAATTCAAGGCTTATTTTCAATTTCAGACGACTGCTGGCTGACTCACAACTTATCAAGCAAGATGCAAGATTAGTTTTTCTTCACGATAGGGATGGTGAGTACATCAGTTTTATATTTTAGTATATTTCAGTATATTCCAGTACTTGATGATGTTCCCTGTCAGACTGAACATTCACTCAATATTCAACATATCGATCTATTCAGAGACTACTGATACAGCATTCCCACATGTGTCGGCTTGTTCCTGCAACCACCGAGTTGTCAATACCACTTTCACTAGTTTTAGAGTGGGGGACCTGTGCCCAGCAGTCAGAGGACATAACTATAGTTAATCCATTTCTGTTAGCTGAAAAGCCATGAGACTTGCTGAATCTACACAATTCCATTTGCTGAAAAAGACAAATCTAGTTCTCACCTCAGAAATACCCCTTTAAACATGATTTATCATGATTTGTCTACAGAACATGATATCAAAGCATTTTCTGATATAACTCCAGGCATAAAAAACAATTCATACCAGGATGTACATAAAGGGGGAGGATTTAAAACACAACCATTAAATGATGTATATGTTTCAAAGTTTATTAAAAGACCATTTTATCTCATAATTGTTCTCTATGAAAAATGTTGAGTTGAAGCAAATTTCAGAAAAATATAACCATTGGGCACCAAAAAACTTCATTCTTAAAATTTAAAAGTGTATCTAAAGAACAGGCAGTGACAGAATACATTAAAAGAACATTGTACCCTGAAGGTAAAACATTTTCTTCTGATTATTTATAAAAAATGATATAGCTCCACGATATAGCTCTCCTTGCAATTTGCGCTTCTAGAAACAAACTCGTTTTCGATAATGAATCTATTGACCCTTCTAAAATTTTTACTGCTAAACTCCACTCGAAATTAAAAAGGTGGGTTTTTTTTCACTAAATTTCTTTTTTAACGGCAAACGACAACCGATTCCTAGATAACAAGCTAAAGTTTCTTATCAAGAAGGCGGCCTCAATGTTCTTGATATAGAGAAAAAATGTAATAGCCTCCTTTTATCATGGCTAGCCAAACTCGTTGCCCCGGAACAAACAGGCAAATGGAAAGTCCTCTTCGACCATTTCTTAGGAAAAAACAAAAATTTAAAAATCGGGAAAATATCCTTGAATGCTATTTACAGTCCCACGAAATAAACAACCTACCTTCCTTCTATAAACACACCCTCCGTGCGTATCTCGCTATTACTAATGACCATAATAGATTTCTAGATAACATGTTTGAAATATTTAACATACCCCTTTTTCTGAATCCTAAAATCGCGAAAGACAGCTAACCTCTCAACCTCTACTGGGTGGATGCAGGAATTGTCTTATTAAGAGATATTACCTACGAGTTTTCCCCTGGTTTTCTCCCTGAACTCGCTATTAATGAGTTAGTTGGTAGTGAATTTAAGCCTAAAGACCTTTCTTTCATTTTATCTTGCCTTCCTCTTGAATAGAAAAATTTCATTCGTTCCAATTCTGCTCCTAAACAACGCTTTTCTATTAATTTCACTCCGCATATTAAAGACATTAAAAAGCCGCTTTGTAAATCCAAAAACTTTTACCTCCCATCTCTTAAGGCCGGTTTACAGGATCATATTCAGGTCACATTTGCATCACATATTTTATGTGATCACAGAATGTGATCGTGTAAACGACCTTACAAGTTGCTTGAAGTTGTACGAAGCAGCAAGAATTAATCCTTTTTAATTGCCTGTTAATTCGATGTCACAGATTTTTCATTTGACCAGTGATCAAATGGAAATGTCTGTGATGCAATTTTTTCAAAGGCACCGACAAGTCTTTCCTGTCCTGGGTAGATCGGGAACTGTTTGTCGCGCATTTTATCAGTGATCTGCCTTCATTCAATTTTTACGTTTCATTTGTTGTCAATGGAAGTCGAGAGCGAGGAAGATACTGTAAAAGAGCTGTAGCAGGTATTTTATTAGCCTGCGCAGTGATGAAAACAAAAATAAAAAAAAAGGAAAAGGAGTTGTTGGACAAAGCCCTGGCTACGCAGGCACGACAAAAGGGGCATATATAATGGCCTGCAGGGACGGATTTTGCCGGGGGGGGGGGGGGGTGCGACACCCCCCAATAGTTCTGTGTCCTTCAGTAAATTTTGTTTCATTCGGTAAAAATCATTTGTTGGTAGTCAATGGTAAAAAAATAACGCTAAGATTTTACTTTATTTATTTTTATCAGTATTTATCTTCTTATAAGTAGTGTAGCGGGGGGGGGGATATTCTCAAATATATTTTGAACTGATCTCAAGGGTATTGTTGCGAAAATTCACGGGCACCCTAAAATTCAAATTCAAATAACAATGGCTGATTTTGCCACAGGTCAATAACCAACTCGACAATTTTGTCTTTCCATTCGAATTTCTTAACTTTCCTTCTGCTTTTGTACGGTTTGCCTGCAGCTCATTTAATGGCCTGAAATGAGAATGCAGGCTCTTCGTAGTCTTCTTATTGCCTAGCAGGAATGAATTCCACGTCAATGTTGCCCATCTTTCTAGAAACGTAGGTCACTTTCCTCAAATATGTCGATACAAATGAACACGAAACAGTTCCCGATCTACCCAGGACAGCAAAGACTTGTCGGTGCCTTTGAAAAAATTACATCACAGACTTTCCATTTGATCGCTAGTCAAATGAAAGATCTGTGACATCGAATTAACAGGCAATTAAAAAGGATTAATTCTTGCTGCTTTGTACAACTTCAAGCAACTTGTAAGGTCGTTTACACGATTACATTCTATGATCATATAAAATATGTGATGCAAATGTGACCTGAATATGATCGTGTAAACCGGCCTTAATGCCCTCTACTGATGTTTCTTCCCTAAAGTTTCGTGTTTATTGGGAAAAGAAAATTCTCAAATCTTGACTGTAAATTTTTATTGAATTCAATATTTACTAGAGATTCTGACTGAAAATCCAACTGAAAAATAATCCAACTCGTTATTCCCACTGCCGATTGTTTAGCTAGGCACAAAATTATTGACAATCCTTCTTGCCCTCGCTGTAATAACCATAATGAAACTATGCTACATATATTTATGCATTGCTGTCTAGTTTCGCTTCTGTGGGACACGGTCCTTTCGCATATTAAAAATCTTGTTTTAGACTTAAATTTGGTCTCTTTAGAACAATTTATTGTCATCTGTTTTGCTAGCATTAAAATTTCACCTATTTACTCGCCTTCAATTGCCCTCCGTGATATAGCTCTCTTTGCAACTTCTAAAATTTTTACTGCTAAACTCCGCTCGAAATTAAAAACGGGGGTTTTTTCTCACTAAATCCTTGTCGTTGGTCATTTAATTTTGAAACCACTTGGTGGCGTAACAATGTTTTAGCTTCGGTTGTTGTCAATAAACTTTTTATCCATTGTTAGCCCCCTGATAGTATAGCTTGATCTCTCTCTTCAATATCTGAGCAATATCCCACTCAGTGTTTCCGAGACCTCCCTTTGTGATTAATTTGGCTGTCTGGGTCTTGCTAACATTGATGAAAACGCCTTACGCCATCTTAGAATTGGCGATTTTGTTGCCTCGTTCCAAATAAACTAGAATACACAAAAAGGCCCTTCAAATAACTATACCTCAAAGTCATACATTATTGTATTGATGAACCCCTACTTGTATATACACCCAGTCTTCGCGTAAGCTGTAAATTTTTGGACTGGTTTATATTTTACTTATATCAATAATATTCATTTATAAATAATACTCTTTTCTCACGTATGTATCTTATATATTGTAACATTAATGTCAATTAGAATTGTATATCACTTAAATATATAACTCACATTTTATACTACTTTTTTCTATTCGTAAATTCGTTTTATTACCATCGCACTTGTTAACTGCTTAATTTCTTTCATTTAAAACAATTGTGAACATTATCATTGTGAAATTAATTATATTAACTTTGTATATAATAAATTGTAAATACTTGTTTTGTTCAATTATACGGGCGCTGGCATGTGACAGGCTCAAACAGAAAGAAAAGTGATCAAGAAGGCGTTTTTTCCAGGATGAGGCCCGTCCATTGCAGATCGGTTGGGTAACTCGACCAAACGATTTCTGGTAGTGGGGACCTGCGTTCGCGCTAGTCCCCTCACAATTGTCTAAAGAATCCAGCCAACGCAAGCACCATCCCACAAGCAGTTCCTCAAAAAAAGCCGCCAGATGCGACTTCTTGATCACTCACAACATCACAAAAGAGGTATATTGTCATACAAAGACTTGTCATTGTTTGCTTTGCCTTTGTCTGCCTTAACCTGGCTCGTCGTCTGCTGTAGTAATGTTGCCTTAAATCTGATGCTTTGAGACAGGACAATCAGTGTTTCTGAAATGTTATGGCTTTAGTATGCCTATCTTGTAGCATTTGATAAAAAAGGCCAAATTGATTCAGGCATAAGTTCTACAGCGCGCTGTTGCTCTGTGTTTTTGTGCTTATTCTTACTATCTATTCATGAACAGGCAGGCAGGCAACAGGCAAAAAAACTGGGCGCTTGCAAGTAAGGAGGCAGTCTTGTGGACAGTCTGAAGTGAAGACATGAGACTGGGTATTGCTTCTTGGCCTTTTGGCCAAGATTGCCCCAACAGTTTAGAGGATTCATGCTTAGACGCCCTTGAGACTCTCACCATAGAGTCTCTCCAAGGGGTTTCTATAACTCTAAACTGTTGGGGCAATCTTGGCCTTCACTTACATCTTGAGGGGAAACTATGGCCGAGAGGTTGGCTGCAATTCGGAGCCGGCATCGAGCTCCCAGAGGCCTGGCGAAGGACTCAGTTTCTTCAAATGGCCAACTGAAGTTTGCTCCCACAAGCGCTGATCTTGAGAACGAATGTATTGATGGAGAAACCAGAGATAAAGCAACCGAAAGAGATAGATTAAGACAACACCCTAGCGCCCTGTGATCAAGAAGGCGCCGCCGCCGCTCACGCTTTTTCGAGCTCCGACTGTTGTAAGCGTATCGTCGTCTTTTGACAGATTTCTAGGGTAGGATTTAGCTAAAAACCAACTAATTTTAGTTGCTGCACTCTTTGAGATCCTTTTTCGACAAATTTCATCATGGAATCAAATGAAATTACATCAATTTGGGGAGATTTAGATCAACCAAGACAACCGCTCACATTCGCACAGAAATTGAGACAAAGTAATGCAAAGATGTCTTCCAACGACCTTGCTGCTCGTGCTGCCAAATTTGAGACTGCAGACACCATTTCCTTTCGAGAAATTATAACCTATTTTCATGGTTTTTTCGAAGATGTCAACTGCGTACAGCAACTAATGGCTTTACCCTCCATGCCAGGCCGGCAGAAATGGAATGTCATATTCTCTCGCGCTAGGATGGTGGACAGAGTCATTGACGATCCTATCAAATTCCCTTCAATGACACAAGAAGACCAAGTGTTCTTTACACCAGTAAGAAGACGAGCCCTTCTTATCACAATACCGGACGCAACTCCAAATATTTTTGACGATGAAATTCGTTTTGAGCTAGAAAAACATGGAACTGTTCAACACGTATGGAAACAAACATGGGAAGGTTTCCCCAATATATTCAACAAGAAAAGGCTGGTTACTATATACCCATCAGGATGTAAGGATCTGCCCCCCTTTATTTTAGTTCGGAATCGCAAAATATCGTTGTCGTTTAAAGGAAAACCTGTTTTTTGCAACATTTGCATGAAGGATTCACATCGTTCAGCCGACTGCCCAGCCCGTAATGTAAAGCATTGCTACCTTTGTGGCTCTACTGAGCACCAGAAATCGGATTGTGAAAAATTCGTCCCCCTTAGAAGAGCACGAGGAAGACGAAACAGCTGAGAAATAGAGGATTTGCCAGAGGATGAAGCAACCCCGAAGACCAACCCCTGCGACCCCTGAAAAGAACACTTCCCGAAAAAACTTGCGGGTGAGAGTACCTAATAGCCTAATTAATTTTTCCTTTAACTTCGCCAAAATATTTTTTAATCTTTTCGTTATAATATTTCTTATGGCTTGTGTTGTAAGCATAAACCTGAAGGGGTTGAACGACCCCCGTCGCTCGGATTCAATCTTACGTCACCTTTATAGCCTTAAGCCTGATATTTTATTCTTGCAAAAAAACCCACCTTAATCCCGTTAATGTTAACAATGTATTTTCGCAATGGCCCAGCACTTCCTTCCATTCCTTTGGTAAAGAAAATAGAAAGGGTGTCTCTATTCTAATTTCTGATAGATTGAAAACCACAATCCATTCATGTCATACTTCTGACACAGGCCATCTAATTGTTCTCGACCTTTCAATCGATGACAATAGATTGATTTTGGGCAACGTTTACGCTCCCACAGGCAGTCTCGACGGCACTGCAAATTGTAAGGAATCTTTTAATGAGCTCTTTAAGGTGTTAGAAAATTTTTCTCAAGACTTTCCTATAATTTTAGGAGGTGATTTTAACTGTGTTATAGATCCTTTGGATCGCTCTAGCCCCGTAAATATCTTGAAAAAACTGCTAATAATTTAAAAGCAGTTCTGTCTTCTTATGCCTTAGAAGATATCTGCCGTATACAAAACACCTCCGCTAAGGAATTTACTTTCTCTAGTTCTTGTGGTTCGTTTAGTCGAATTGATAAATTTTACACTTCAAGGAATTTTCGCGACATTTTTAATAAACCTTGCATCGATCCTTTTCCCCACTCTGATCATGATAAGATTTCTCTTACCCTCAATTTCTCAGCCCCTAAACGTGGGCCAGGTATATGGAAATTAAATACTTCTATTTTGAAAGAGCAAGAATTCATCAGCTCCATTAATAAATTTATCACCGACTGGGAAAAATCTCGAGAGTCTTTCCCCTCATTAACCGAATGGTGGGAACACGGCAAAAACACTTTTGTTGACATTGCCAAAACATATTCAAGAAACCGAAAGAAACAATTTATCCGCAAAAAATGTAAACTAATCAAACAACTCAGAAATACGAAAAGAAAGGCAGAGAGTTCAGGGAGACCCCCGATTTCAGAAGCTTTACAAAAACAAAAGCAACGAAGTAAAATCCCTGGAAGCCTCCGAAGCTGAAGGGGTGAAAATTAGGTCAAAAGCTAAATGGTCCGAACAAGGCGAAAAAGTCAAAAGATATTTCTGCTCTCTTGAAAAGAAACGACAAAACGACCGTACAATGAAATCAATTAAAGATAAACATGATAATTCCATCTCTGACCCGACTGAATTAGTCAATATAGTCAAAGACTTTTATGCTTCTCTCTATAAAGAAGATCCAGTCGACTCAAACCTTCAGGACACTCTTTTACAAAAAATAAGTAAACGTCTTTCAGAAACTGAGAAAAACATGTGCGAACACCCCCTTACTCTCAAAGAAATAAACACTGCCTTAAAAACTATGGTAAATGGTAAATCTCCAGGAATAGACGGACTACCGTGCGAATTTTACAAACTATTTTGGAAATCTCTCGGTAAACACTTCTTAAACGTAATTAACTCTTGCTTTGATAACAAATCCCTTACCCCCTCTCAAAGAATTGCTTTAATTTCTTGCCTCTTTAAAAAAGGCGACAGAGAAAACATTAAAAACTGGCGCCCCCTCAGCCTCTTAAATTGTGATTATAAAATCATAGCCAAAGTTCTAGCAAATCGTTCTAGCAATTGCCATGCTTTACGAGACATTATTCAATTCTCTGAAGATGAAAATCTCCCGGTCGCTCTACTATCTATTGATCAAATGAAAGCCTTTGATAGTGTAAACTGGAACTTTCTCCTTAAAACACTTGAAAAATTCAATTTCGGTCCTGTTTTTATTAGCTGGGTAAAACTTCTATACACTAACATTAAAAGCAAAGTTAAATGTAACGACTTTATTTCCGACCCTTTCAATCCTAGCAGAGGTGTCAGACAAGGTTGCCCCTTCTCTGCCCTTCTTTACGTTCTCATTGCTGAGGTGTTTGCCGCTAATGTCCGCTGTGACCCCGCAATTAAGGGTGTTACTGTTTGTAAAACTGAATTTGAAATTATACAATACGCAGACGATACTACCCTTCTTCTTCAAGGTAACCAATCTTTACTCTTTACTCGCAATTGAAAATCACATAGCGAACTATGAAAAAGCCTCTGGTGCTAAAATAAACAAAGATAAAAGCGAAGGCCTCTGGCTTGGTAGTTTTAAAAACTGCCCCGATTCCCCTCTAGGTTTTAACTGGAAAAAGAAATCCCTCAAAATCCTTGGCCTCTATTTCGGTACTGAAGACACAAATAAACTGAACTGGGAACCTAAAGTTTCTAAATTTATTAAAACATTAGATCTTTGGAAGTCGCCCAACTTGACCTTTAGGGGAAGGGCCGTTGTCGTTAATCAGCTTGCAAGCTCTGCACTCTGGTATACAGCTTCGGTTTTCCCAATACCCCAATGGGCAGTCAAACAACTTAATGAAAAACTTTGGCATTTCTTTTTTAACGGCAAACGACCCCTGATCCCTTACCTTATCAAGAAGGTGGCCTCAATGTTCTTGATATAGAGAAAAAATGTAACAGCCTCCTTTTATCATGGCTAGCCAAACTCGTTGCCCCCGAACAAACAGGCAAATGGAAAGTTCTCTTTGACCATTTCTTAGGAAAATACAAAAATCTAAATATCGGAAAAAATATCCTTAAATGCTATTTACAGTCCCGCGAAATAAACAAACTACCTTCTTTCTATAAACACACCCTCCGTGCATATCTCGCTATTACTAATGACCATAACAGATCTCTAGATAACATGTTTGAAATCTTTAAGGAACCCCTCTTTCTGAATCCTAAAATCGCGAAAGATAGTCTACCTCTCAACCCCTGCTGGGTGGATGCAGGAATTACCTTCTTACGAGATATTACCTACGAGTTTTCCCCTGGTTTTCTCCCTGAACTCGCTATCAATGAATTAGTTGGTAGTAAATTTAAGCCTAAAGACCTTTCTTCCATTTTATCATGCCTTCCCCTTGAATGGAAAAATTTCATTTGTTCCAATTCTGCCCCTAAAGATCGCTATTCTATTAATTTCACTCCGCCTATTAAAGATGTTAAAAAGCCGCTTTGTAAATTATCTTCTAAAGACTTTTATCTCGCACTCTTATGCCCTCAGCTTTTGTGTTTATTGGGAAAAGAAATTCACAAATCTTGACAAGAAATTTATATTGAATTCGATATTTACTAGAGATTCTGACCGTAAATCTTGCGACCTTCAATGGAAAATAATCCAACTCGCTATTCCCACTGCCGATCGTTTAGCTAGGCACAAAATTATCGACAACCCTTCTTGCCCCACTGTAATAACCATAATGAAACTACGCTACATCTTTTTATCCATTGCCGTCTAGTTTCGCTTCTGTGGGACACGGTCCTTTCGCATATTAAATATCTTGATTTAGACTTAAATTTAGATTCTTTAGAACAATTTATTGTCATCGGTTTTGCTAGCATTTATATTTCTCCTATTTACTCGTCCGAAATTGCCCTCCGTGATATAGC
The DNA here is from genome assembly GCF_013076305.1 of Rhopilema esculentum. The sequence goes on from NW_027019317.1 coordinate 13,012,038, forward strand.
TCTCCTTGCAATTTGGTCTTCTAGAAATAAACTCGTTTTCGATAATGAATCTATCGATCCCTCTATACCGCTATACTCCGCTCGATAATAAAAGAGGAGTTTTTTCTCGTTAAGTCCTCCTTCGCTGGTCTTTTTAATTTTAAAACCACTTGGTGTTGCAACAACGTTTTAGCTTTGGTTGTTGACGATAAACTTTTTATCCATTGTTAACCCCCGGATAGTATAACTTGACCGCTCTCTTCAACATCTGAGCAATATCGCACTCAGTGTTTTCCGAGACACTGAAGATTAACACATCTATTAAATGACACTTAAACATGATAATCCTCCCCACCGTTTACACAAAGATCGGATACCTCCCTTTGTGATTAATTTGGCTGTCTGGCTTTCCCAACTACTGATTGAAACGCCTCAGGCCATTCTAGGATTGGCGAGTTCCCTGCCTCGTTTCGAATTTGCTAGAATACAGAAAAAGCCCTTTCGAATAACTATACCCCATAGTCATACATTATTGCCTGTTCCCACCTGGAGCAAGAAGCCCACAAGCAAAGCCAACAACCCTAGCGGACCGTACACTACGAGAGAAGAAAACCAGCCAGCCTGCAGCTATGCAGCCCTAGCCGCTGGCGGGGTGATCAACTGCCGGGCCTTTATTCGGAGACTGGCAGACAATGGTTTGAAGCCAACCCACCTCCAGAAACTGCCGAATGGGGATCTGGAGATCACTTTTGAGTCTCTAACAGACAAAGACCGTTTCCTTGGTCTGGACTCTGTCTGCCAGCCCTGAGTACCTTGGACGCCTGGTCTCCAGCACCCACCACCAATGTGGATCTGCATCTTTCATGTTCCCGCGGAGCTGCTACCAAAAATTGTTGAGAAGAGGATGGAGCAATTCAGATGGTCCTGTTTGCCATGGAAAATATCAACCCTGATACAGACATTGCCAACTGTGGTAGTGACCCTTAAAATGGTGATTAAAGATGCCATACCTAGCCATGTACACCTGGGACCATACTGTTTAAAGGTCCGACATGAGGCACAGCCAATGACGTGTCATAAAATGTAACAGTAGAGACCACTTTGCAGCCAACTGCTCTGTAAAAAGTGCTACAACTGGGGGTCCAGCTGCCACATTAATGCCGACTGCCCTGAAACCAGGGTTGTGGGTCGCCTGATCACCACATTGTTCAGTGCGATGCCTCATGGACCCTAGAGGTAAACAGGTACGCCAACTCCTCCTCTTCATCATCGGATGAAGAAGATGATAGCATCTCTATCCCAGAGATGCCCACCAACACCACCATGGCCTACGACAGAGCCTTTGCCATCCAACATAGCCTTGGAGATTCAACAGCTGACCAGGCTCCTACAACCCAGGATCAGCACACCTCGGACGTAGGAACACCCAATTGGTACGCGCACACCATGCTCTTGGCCAGTGCTTCCAGTGCCAATCTGGTTCTAAACTGGACGGCTGCCATCAAAGTTCACCCATCAACACCGGGTGAGCTGACACCCTCATAAAAGGACAGTCACCCTGTGGCTGCTCCCAGCAAGTCAACTAGTGACACAGACTGAACCTTGCAGGAAGAAAATGGACAAGCAGTCAAAAATTGGTTTGATCCACCAACACCAGATGTTATGAACTTGTCTTCTTCTCCACTTCTCTCTTCTGAATTCTATGTCGAGGCTGGCGCCCTAGCGGCTTTAAAGAGGTCCTTCCAGGACGATAATGTCTCTGACATTTCCGCCGTGCAAAGGCCCTCTACAAAAAAGAAGCCAAAAGGGCGTTCAGCTCAGCAACTTGCCCCTTCTTAATGACCAATGATTTGGCAAAGGGAAATAGAAATATTACTAATTGCACAGTCAAGATAAAGATTTGGATCATTATGTATACAGGTGAGGTTGGGTAACTTTCAAAACAGGCATATTTATTGTTAGACATAGGCACAGCCATTATCATAACACAGAATGTAGAAGAGTGGACTCTCCATTTAAACATGTAATAGGAAGTTGAAGATTAACAGGAAAGGGGAAAAGATTGTTAAACTTCCTACTCATGTCAAGAGTTACTGATCATTACACTAAATGTAGTTAGATTTGACTCTATATCTAACTATGAAGTAGGACGTTGAGGAACATTGTAGTAGGACGATCACTGGTCCTTGATTGATAGCAGCAAACTCATTTTTGCTGAACAAGTTTACCTGTATAAATATGGTCCTATTATTATTATTATTATTAAGAAAAATGGACAAGGATATGTAAACTTTACACTACTTGCTATTGTCTATGTATGTGCAGATGATAGAATGATCACTTCAACAGGACTGGCAAGCAAAGCAACTGGATAGCCTGTTAACTTATTCACTAGACTATTTCCAATAAGCCTTAACTTATGACTACAGAACGCAATTTTTGGACAGACCATCAGCAAGCCAAAACTTTCAAGACTTAAGGCCGACCTCCACTTGGCCGCGCATACGGTGCGGCCAAGTCAGCGCATGCCCAGTGACTCGGTATGATGCAATATTCTTGCCCGTCACGTTCAAACTTTGTACGCTTTGAAAGTAGAACCTGGTTCTACTCTCAGAGCGGCCGCTCTACGTACGTCGATATTATCCAATCAAATTGCAAGGAAGTGAAAGCTAATTAATATTCAGCGCCAAAGAAAGTATGATTTCAAGATGGCAGTGAAGGAAGGTGCAGGCAACATCAATGTGAACGGGATAACCTTAACAGCATATCAACAACAGCAGTTGCATGCTCATCAAATGGCCATTTTGCAAAAAATTTTAGATGACCAAAATGTGGGCCTAATTACAAATGAGGAAAGGGACGCAAGTAGGCCTCCAAGTCCAACAAGCCCAGCAGCAGCAGCATCAGCGCCCAGCTTTGAAACAAATGAAGATCAATTAGACGAGCTGCTGATAAATGAAGTACAGTTGTACAGATGTCTGTGGGATCCTCGCGCAAGGGCCTACAAAGAAACGCCAAAGAAAAACGAAGCTTGGAAACAGATCTCCACAAAATTAGGGAAGAATGGTAAGTTAATTAGGCTTAGGCCTACTATTTTTGACTAGACTACCTAGTCTAGGCCTGTATTAATTTATAGCTTATTTTATTTTTTGTATTATTTTGACTATATTTAGATTTCCGCTGGGGGGCATTTGTTGGGGATGGTGGATGCCATGCAGTTGCACCAGAAAGCATAGAATTATTTAGTTTATGCAAGCATTTCCAGTATTACATTGATTTTACAGGATTTCGATAAAATTCTTGGAGGCAATTGCTCTTCCCCCCACTCACAACGCCACTTAAAATGGATCACCTTACAAACCCTGGAAGTCTAGGTGGTATGGAGCCCATAATGTTTTGTTCTATTTGGCACTTCCTTTGAAAAGAACTCGATCAAATTTTAGCTTTTGCAAATATAACTTTATGCAACCCACTTGCCTTTAAAATCTCCTATACATAAAAAGAATTTGGGGCTATGAATTTTCCATTTATTGCCTTTTTCTATAGTTGTGTATTTCTCATTTGCAGATGAAGCTTTGAAAAAGAAGTGGAAGTACCTCAGAGATGGAATGATGAAGTGTTTGAAGAAAATTGAGATTGCCAACCGTTCTGGATCTGGGGCACATTGTACTTCAACATGCAAGCATTTCGAGAGTTTGTTGTTTTTAAAGGACTCTATATCAAATAAAGCAACTGAAAGCAACATTGTTCAACCTGATCACACTATAGATAATGATACTGTATCTGCCAGCTTACATGTAAATTCTCAGCAAATCTCACTCCCACCATCACCATCCCCAGTTGGTGCTCCAAAAAGATCACGTGTTGATTTTGAAAGAAAATTGTTTGAAGAAGCCAGAGAAAGACGTGAGCGCATGGATATACTGCTACTTGAGTCCATTAAATCAAATACGTCAAAAGCATGTGATAGTGATGACAGCAGAGATGATGCAGATGTCCTTTTCTGCAAAAGCCTGGTCTCGTCACTAAAGAAAATGAGACCCAAGCAAAACAGGATGGCCAAAATCGCAATTCAACAGATTCTCTTAAAGTATGAGTTTGAAGAAGACATTGATAACTAACTATTTAAACATCATAACTACTGAGTATTTCATAATGCAGTCATGTGCAAAGTTTAAGACCACCCCACCAATTCAGAGAAATAAACATATTTCCAATAGATGTCTTTTTAGGAATAACATGACATTTCAGAAGACTAAATGGAGATTAGATTAGGTCCACAATGCTCGATGCAAGAGCAGCTTTATTTTGTTGACCTTTACATCCAATTTGTTGCTTGTCACACTCAGATAAGTAGAATAACAATTTTACCCTGTTGAATCTCAGGGAGTGATTTTTTCCAACCTATATGTTTGCAAAAAATTGATTGAAAAATGCACCTTTTATGTGTAGCAATTACATAATCTTTGGCAATAACATGCAATGTATTTGTTTCATCCACACTATTCTGAATAAACAGAAAAATTTAATGCATTGATTTAATGTGCTTCTTTCAAACATAATGCATATACTGCCTATTTTGAGGTTAGCCAAGGAAATTAGGAACAATAAAATGTTGCCTTGAAAACTGTTTCACATGACTGTATTAGTTAGGGCATGAAGAGGCAAACACTTTTTCAAACTGTAACTTGCTGAAGACAGTTTTAATACTTGTATACTATAACATCAGTGACCTAACTGTGGTAAACTTCTCAGCATAATTTATCTTGAACATGAACTTGTCTTCTCATTTTGTTAAGTTATTATATACAGTCCTCATCAAAAGTATTTGATGTGCTTTGAACCTCTGTCCACTGCAAAGGAACTGAACCAACCTCAGAGCAGAAGTAAGCTTTGAAGTTATCTCTAACTTCCTTTGCCAACTGGGAGTAGTTGTTTGAGCTTGTATTTGAAACTTTAAGAAGAGCTTGATTAAAACATTTGGTTCTCCAAGAGCCATTTTTAATCCTTCTATCAATTTCCTCATCTATTAAGTTGCCAGGACAGTATTGGTAACCACTTTCAAAGCATTTGCCTTTCATCAGAAAATTGTGCAATGCCACTATTGACTTTGTGACAGCAATAGCAGTGTCAGTGTTGGCACAAATAGGGCGTCGAAAAACCTGGAATCTTGAATTTGCTATCCCAAAGCTGTTCTCTACAATTCGACGGGCACGTGATATTCTATAGTTGGTTACTCGCTCTTCTTTGGTCATTCTTTGTCCTAGATATGGCTTCATCAGACAGGGTTTGAGGGGGAATGCGTCATCTCCCACAAAAACATAAGGGTATTTCTTTCTTGTGTTCCCCAATGTACGTGGTGCTGGCAAGTTTAAACAGCCGGTATTGATGGCATGGCCTAAATGACTGCTAGAGAAAACACTGCCGTCACTAAGTCTCCCATAATCACCAATGTCTACCATCTCAAATTCGTAGTTTGCATTCACTGTAGCCATTAGCACTATGCTATGAAACTTTTTATAGTTGAAATACATAGAGCCACCCCTAGGAGGACATTGAATTATGACGTGTTTTCCGTTGATGGCACCCACACAATTAGGGAAATTCCATCTATCCTCAAAACCTTTGCTGATAGTCTTTCCACTCCTCAGATGTCTGGGGCACTTTCAAAAAACCCTCTTGTTTCAAAACCATCCACAACACATTACAAGTTTCTTTCACTACTCTCCCAACTGTCGTGCCACTCATTCGGTAACTTGCTGCAATTGTGTTGAATGAGTCACCAGTTACGAGAAATCGCAATGTAACACATAAACGTTCAGCTGGTTTAATCGGCTCTCTTCTCATAGCACCATGCAGAATGTGTGGGGCAACATAGTTTAGCAGCTCCTCGAATTTTGTTGCTGTCATGCGAAACATTTGGAAAAAAAGTTCAGGGTCTGACAACTGGGCCTGTACAACCAAAGAATGATATTCTCCTTTCAGTTGTCTCTCCTTGTATATTTGCCTCGTCCAAAATCTTTTCTTTCTTGGGAGTTTCGAAAGAAGATAATTTTCAATGTCTTCATAGTCTTGCTCTCTTCTTCGCAGTATTAAAAGGAGAAGCAATCGCCTTCGCTTCACAGCTTCCATGTTGTTTATAATTTTTGGCGCAATTTATTCAGACGTTTGCACGGACAGAATATTTCTCTATGTACGGACGTACAGCTGACCTCCACTTGGCCGTACGTAGTACCGAGTCACTGGGCATGCGCTGACTTGGCCACAATGTACGCGCGGCCAAGTGGAGGTCGGCCTTTAGCTGCAACTTGATATTTTTAAACGCAATTTTTTTAACAACAAGAAAAAAAGGCCATGACTGAGCGGATATCAAGCTACGTATGCCTGAGACTTGCCTGTTTGCTTGTGCGACACAAAGGTCAACCTATGATGTGTCGAAAATTTGACAACAGGACCAATCTCACAGCAAATTGCTTTATAAAATGGTGTTTCAACTATGGGTGTGTCGACAATATTATTACAGACTGCCCTGAAAGCAGTCTGTATCAGGGTTGTGGGTCCTCTGAGCACAATCTTGCCCAGTGTAATACCTCATCCTTCTTGGGCCAGAGTGGAACCAGCGATGCAGAGTCAATTCCTGACAACCCATTATAAAACCACCTTGGCCTTTGACCTGTTGGACAATGAAAGTGAGCGTACAACCACGGATGTTGGTGCAACTCCAGCTTTGTCAAAACATGTGACTATGACTCCTGCATAGAAGCAAATTTGGGAGGTTTTCCCAAATACTTCCAATGGAAAAAGGCTGGTCACAGCCTTTGCTTCTGCAGGTATTGAGTTGCCTTCGTTTATTACTATTTGAAATAAAAAAATATCTCTTTCTAACAGGATCAGGCCCGAGTTCTGTCATATCTGCATGTCAGATACCCACAGAACATCAGATTGTCCGTAAAGGCACGTCAAGGAGCTGGGCTTTCTGAAACTTTGTAAAAATATTAGTGACAGAGTAAAATGCTTGAAACCTCTGTAGGCGAGTGGGGAAAAAATTAAATTAAAAGCCCAATGGTTCGAAAAAGGCCAAAAAGTAACTCGTTTTTTCTGTTCTCTTGAAAAGAAAAGACAAAGCAACTGTTTCATGAAGTCTTTTAAAGATAAATACAACAATTCAGTAACTGATCCTATTCAGATAACTAAAGTTGTCAACGAATTTAGTAAAGCAACTAAACGAAGATCAAACAGAGAAAGGCATTTTTTTTTTATATTCACATAAAAATTTACAACGACAACAATTACAATACAAAAGCCTAGGGAGCATGGAAATGCATAACAACCCTAAGACTTACACTTAACATAGAGATACAATTTTTACAATAATAAGCTACAAAAGTGATTGGAGTGGCGTCGCCCATCGTTCCAATAGCGTTGCAGATATGACAAATACTCACAAAAGCTATTTTTAAAAGAAGATATCAAATCTACCTATGTTTCTTGTTAATCAAACAGATTTGTGCCCAGCCATGATGAGTGACACCACTCCAATCGTAAAAGGAATGAAATTTAGACAAAAGAGAAACTAATTTACACGAGAGAGATTTTCTGGAACTGTTCTGAGGCCTGAATGTATTTTAATGTTGCATCAAGAATGTTTGTATCTGAATCAAAAGGTAACTTTTCATGGCCATAAAGGAGTATTTGCAATAGTTCTTTGTTTGGAGGGTTAGATAGGCCACGAGGACGCAATGTTGTATTAACGCTGTCGAGAAGATCACATCTGTGTATGTCATAGGCACTGCAGAGCAGCAAAAAGTGCTCCGTATCCTCAATACCATCATTTATCAGGCACAGGGGATTAAAAGTATCCCTAAAATTATGTTTAGATTTGTGGTAATTTAGCTTACTTAGTCCAACGCGTAGCTGCGTTAAAACAGATAAAAGTTTTGGATCATGAATTCCGTAGACTGATTTAGAGGGTGGACGAATGAGTCCTAGAAGTTGTTTCTTGAAAACATTCACTGAGCGGGATTCACGAATTTCAGGGTCAAGTTTTTCCCATTCCGACAAGCAGTTTGGGTAGAAAGTTGATTTAAATCTTTCTGTTCTCGCATGTATTTGCCCTATTGTAGCTTGCCTGCGCAGACTGTAGTTTGACTCCTGGCGTTGGGGTATAGGATTTCTTGTGTAATCCGGAGTTAAATTTTTCATGATCTTATAAAAGAGGACAAGACGTCTACTCCATCGACGGAGGTCGAGAGACTCCCAGCCAAGCCCTTCATATATTTTTTCACGCGATGTGCCCTTCCAAGCACCAGTTACTGCTAATGCAGCAGAATATTGTACAGCCTCAAGTTTCTCCATTTGATTAGTTAATTTAAATCTATGACTAAATTCACATGTTTTATGAGGGATATGATATATAACGTCACCATAATCCAAGTGTGGCAGGACATACAGTTTGTATATTTCGTTGAGGGTGTGTCGTGGTAAGTATTTTGAGAGGAATCTCAACATCCCTATTCCTTCTCTAGATTTAGAAATAATTGACTTGATGTGACTAGTAAAAGACATTTTAGAGTCTAGTATGATTCCAAGGTGCTTTTGTTCCTGGACGTTCTTTACAGGGACATCATTAAAAAATATGGGTGGGTGATTCATTGGAATTCTCTTTTTAGAAAAGGTTACTTCAACTGCTTGCTTGTTGGGGTCAGGATTAAAGGACATTCGCCAATTGTGCGCCCAAGACTCAATAAGATTCAGATCATGGTTTATATCGAGGGCAGCTGTATGTGGATCGTGAACAACTGTGAAGATCGATGTGTCGTCGGCAAATAATTTCACATTACACCTTAAACCATCTGTCAAGTCATTAATATAAATGAGAAACAGAAGAGGACCCAGGATAAAACCCTGAGGAACACCAGCTGAGACGGTACCCCATGTAGATGTCTTACCATTCAAAACTGTACGCTGTTTTCTATCATTGAGAAAGCTTTGTATTAAGATCATTAGTTTACCAGAGACACCAATTTGGCTTAGTTTATAAATAAGACCCTGGTGCCAGACCCTGTCAAAAGCCTTTGAAATATCTAGATAAACCGAACGGACATCAAGAGTTGGATTGCAGTCAAATGCTGAAAAAATTGAATTGACGATTGATAGTAACTGATTAACAGTCGAGTCTCCTGGACGAAAACCTGACTGGTTTTGGTTTAAAAGACTGTTTGTATCTAGGTGATGATAAAGCGAGTCAAACATAAGTTTCTCTAGAATTTTACTGAAAATTGGAAGGAGAGAAATAGGACGATAGTTGTTCTTAAGACTCTTACTGTTTTTCTTGTGGATGGGAACTACGTTGGCTTGTTTCCAAAATTGGGGGAACACACCTTGGGTCAAGCAGGATTCAAATATTAATCTAAGGGGTAGAAGGAGTGCATCATCGCAGATTTTTATCATTCGTACTGAGATATTGCCCCAGCCATGAGCCTTGTTTGGGTTCAAAGATCGGATAATATTCAAGATCTTCTCATCAGAAATAGAAAAGCCAGTGAGCAGTGAAGTATTGGGTACTGATGGCGGAGGAAGTTCGCTACCAGTATCGATTGTGGTGCACTGTTGTATGAAGTAATCATTAAAAATGTCTGCCTTTGCAGTAAAATCCAACACAAATATATCGTTTTCTAAAAGGGGAGGAATTATTGGTATTTTTGCTTTGTTCAAGATTTTATTGATCAAGGACCAATAAATTTTTCTACCTGTTTCAGGGTCTGAGAGTGTTCTTCCTATTTTTGTAAGGTATTTTTCCTTAGCGTCCTCAATTAGTTTTGATCCATGAGCTATCATGTTAGTAATGGCCTCCAGCCTATCCTCTGGCTACCCGTTTCTGATGAAAGACTTATAAGCCCTATTTTTTTTTCTGATAAAGTTTTTAATTGGCTGTGTTATCCAAGGTGCCTGCCGAGGCCTAACCGTGATTGTTTTGTTAGGTATAAAGTTCGAAAAGATATTCAGTAAGGTTTCATTTAGAGTTTTAACTTGCAGGTTAGGACATGCGATGTCTGATAAGGTATCTTTCCAAGGAAACATTTCAATGCTTTTTTTGATTGCAGTAGCTTCTTCACGGTCATAAAACCAAATCCTGCGTCTATACGGAGGTGGAGACAAAGCCCTTACATTTAATTTACCATGAACAATCTGATGATGACAGTTCTCGTGTAAAGAGGGGTGGACACCAGTTTCAAGGAAAAGGTTTGGCTGATCAGTAAAAATAACATCTATGCAAGATCTTGAGTTTCCAATAAAATGCGTTGGTTCGTTGATTAATTGGTGGAGCCCAAGGTCAGAAGTAAAAGGTTCGAAAAGTTTACCCTCTTCATTTTCGATATCATCTTCCCACCAGTTTGAAGAACGGCAGTTAAAATCACCAGTTATAATGACACAGTAAGGGTTTTCACCAGACATCTTGGACAACATGAGTTTGAAATTATTTGTGAAATCCTGGAATTCAAGTTGGCTCTGACTGGGACTCCGGTAGAGGATCACAAAAAAATATTTTTTCTTATCAAGCTGAACTTCACACACAATGCATTCAGGGAGGGTCGCCAGGTCTAGTCGGTTTTTTGCAGGGAATGAGTCTTTGACATAGAGACCTACACCTCCCCGTTTTACATTATTTGGGTGGTTGCTTTTGAAAAAAGAGTAACCAGTGAGATCTAATCTGCTTACATCTACAGTGCTATCAAGGTGGGTTTCAACAATACCTATCAAATCATAATTATAAACTGCGTTGTACCCTTCAATAAGAGAGACTCGTGTAAAATCATGGGCAAGAATACTATTTAAGTTCCAGGAACAAAAGTTGAAGGTGCTATGCTCTGGACCAGGGTTTGTCTCAATGTCACCACTTCTTAAAATTGTCAGATAAGTTGTCCACTGCAAGTGAAGCGTATGACATATTAAACATGTTGCATAGAAATAGGTGTATCTGAAAGCTAAGGATTTCAAAGTGCAGCGAGTACAAGAATGAAGGAATAGAACAGAAAAGCGCTTCATCAGCTCGAATAGTATGTAAAGTACAGCTTTTGCATGCGAATACAAATGGGCAAAGACGTGTAAGAAACAAGTGTTTGGATAAAACGAAAGATGTGCAGCAGTCTGAACGATCATAGTGAGAGGTAAAGCAGGAATTGAAATTATAACAAACGTGCAACAGAAAAGGCATAACTTGAAGATCACGAGAAAAATTGAAAGGGGTTGTGATCCGTGAAGAATGTTTTGCTTGGTACTTATTGGAAAACGGAATGACGCTATTGCTGCTCTCCAATGGTTTACATCAACCGGCATCACGAAACTTTAATCTCCTCGACAGGGAACTAGTGCAACCTTGCAAGGCTAATATTCTAAGAACAAAATTACTTTTTCTCTCTCGTGAGAACAAATATTTGGACGAAATTAAACTAGAAAAAAAATGCAAATACAACAATGAATAACACTGAAAAGTTTTGAACGCAAATATCCTCAAGGGAAACTCAGACAATACTCCTAGAGGTTGAAAACAATTCATCTAACGAAGACAATATTATCAGCGATTTGCCAATGTAGGGCTTGCAATGTAAGTCCACCTGGGAATTCAAACTTGATTATGGATTGGTAATGAATGATCAAAACAGTTTGGAGGACAAGCTGAAAAAGTTGGGACATTTCTTACTTAAAAATCACGGCGAAATAAGGTAGCAGATTTCAAAAGGAGAATGCGAAACCTACGTTTAAAAGGGTAGTTACGTTGAATATAGTTGAACTATGATACCAACAATGGAAAAGTTTGTTTCGAGGTTATTTCGAATGCAAAGTTGAGATTTTCTCTAATTTATCAAAATCAAAAGTTATTTTCTCGAGAGACAATAACGACATTTAAGGGACATATACCAAACCCTACAACAACTTCTCCAATTCACTCTCACTCGAGAAGAACTTAAGTGAGCCATCTGCGAGCTTTACACCTAAACGACAGTTTATGTCCACAAATGCAAACTGTATCCCAGAGTGATTCTTGACTCTCTCGCGTGCTACAGAAAACAAGTTTGCTCACTTTGGGGTTAGATCTAATGAAATATTTATGTTATCTAGCTTTTTCCTCGCTCTATAAACTGCCACCCTCTTTTCCCAAGATATAAATTTCACTATTACCGCCTGCTGCTTCTCACCATCATTGCTCGTTTTTATCCTTCCAATTCTGTGCGCGCGATCAATGCAGTCGTCAGGAACCGCAACTTCCAGATCTTTAAACACCTTTTTGACCTTCGTTAAGCAGTTTTTTGAAGTTTCATCGCCGTTTTCTTTAAGGGGTACACCGTAAATACGTAAACAAGACCTTCGGCTGTACTGTTCAGATTCTTCCAGGCGGTTCTCCATCTCATTTAAGTGTGCCTCATATAACGAAAGCTTACCTTCCAACGCTACAACCCTGTCCACCAAAGGCTTCGTTATTTTCTCGATCTCAGATGCAAACGATAACTTTAGATTTTTCTCTAGATCTGTTATAAGCAATGATCATTTGATACGAGTCCTGCTTTTGTAATTGCCGCTTCGACAGCCTTTTGAATTTGCTTATCCATCATGTATGGTATGTATCGTAGATTTAGGCCCAGCAGCAAACAATTAGTACAAGAAAATGGGCCAAATTTCCATGTTTCGCCTTTTAATACCACTAAAATAATACTCCAAATCAACTTGCTACTATTTAATTTAATCTCCAACCCATTTATAGTTATTGGAAAGACATTACAGCGCTACAAAGGCAAATCTGCTCGGAGCTCAAATTACCATGTCCAACACCTCCAACGTCCAACGTCCAACTTGTCACAGAAAGGCATTTCTGTGACAAACCTCTTACACTCGTAGAATTAAAAGGATGTCTTGAAATTATGTCAAATAAAGAATCCTCTGGGATGGATGGAATTTTCTGCGAATTTTGCAAAATGTTTTGGAAAAACCAGGAAAGCATTTTTTGTTCATTGTTGGTAAATTTTTAACAATAAGCCCCTCACCCCCTCGCAAAGAACTGCCCTCATTTCTTGCCTCTTAAAATAGGTGACAGAGAAATCATTGGAAATTGGCGTCTGTTGAGGATTTTTAATTGTGATTATAAAATGTTAGCAAAAGTTATTGCCAACCGTATTTTGAAAGACTTGTCAAAAGATATTGTAACTCCTTGTGAATGTAAAACTTTCTAGAATCAGAAATGCACTTTCAGAGGTACCAAAACTTAAATTGAAAGTAGGCTAGGTAGATTATTTCAAATCTCCATTAATGAATTCCTTTCATTCTTTTTTTCTGATGGTGATAGTCAGTATATTTGCAATTTCTTCTCTAGTATGTTAAATGCACTTATGTAAGTATGAATCATTTATTCATTTGCCTGTTGGCATTGTAAACCCCTTAGAAATAGAGGCGTTAGCATGCCCACTCTGTCACGTGACGCCTTCAAAATATGGGATTTCAAATTGGTAGGAACAAGTTGGCAAAATATATGCGGGGAATCACAGCGGACACTATTGCCTCCTGTCACTGTATACACGCTTGGCTGTTTAAATAATCTGATAAACTGCTGCTAACATTGATAGATTATTTAGCTTTTCTTTTTTATTTTGATATAAGAAAATGGTAATGGCGTAAATTTTGGGGGGGGGGGACTAGCTGGGGGCCAGCTTTTGGCTCTAGGCGCCAATGCTAACTAGTAGAATGTAAATCTGAACGGTTTTTTGGCGGTACATAACTTGAAAATGGCTTTGAAAAAAGCAAACATTTCACAACATATTAACTACACGCTGAACTGGAAAAACTTAAAACGATCTTTCTGGACAACAGCTATCCAGAAGACGTCATTTTATCTTATACTAAGGAGAAGATTGCAAGTTTTTCGTCCGCTCAAAAGTAGCCTCCGGTCACACTTTTTCGAGCTCCGATATTTATTAGCGTATTGTCGGTCTCAGCTGGTTTATAGACTAATTTTAAGTCTTAAAATTTATAATTCTGATAAATCATTGAGAATATTATTTCTCCCGAATTTCGTTAAAATGGCAACAAATGATGTTCCTCTCATATGGGGAGACTCTCATTGCAATGAAACTGAAAAGCTGATGTCATTTGCTCAGAAACTCAAACAAGGTCATGCAAAGATGTCCCCAAACAACTTGGCAGCGAAAGCAGCAAAGTTTGAAACAAGCAATAGCATCGACCATAAGGAAATCATCACCTCTTTTCATAAAAAAATTCAAGATCCAAACTGCATTTCTCAACTAATGTCGTTTGCTGCCCTACCAGGGCGAAGGAAATGGAACAATATCTTTGCAAAACATTATATTGTTGAGAAAGTCATTGAGGATTTAGTCAAGTTTCCATCTATGTCAGCAGATGATCCAGGGATTCCATTTACTCCTGTAAGAAAGAGAGCCCTTCTCATCAAAATTCCAGATGCCTCTCCCGATATCTCCAATAATGAAATTGGAAACATACTCTCCCAATATGGTACGGTCACTCGCGTTTGGAAATAGACATGGCAAGGCTTTCCAAACATCTTTAATGGCATGCGGTTGGTTACGATTTTTCCTTTGGCGTCTGTCGATCTACCCTCTTTCATCATATTCAAAAATAAGAAAATTTCGCTTTCCTTCAAGGGTAAACATGTATTTTGCCAAATATGTATGTCAGACATGCATAGATCTTCTGACTGCCCCTCTCGTCACATAAGCCATTGATATCTTTGTGGATCGACGGAACATAACAAAAAGGATTGTTCTAAGTTCGTTTTCCTAAAAAGGGGCCAGAATAGATGTTGCAGCGGCAAAATAGACGAAAACGACACGACCCCCATTGGCAAAGCCGAGAACTGGAACCGGAACCACTAACGCGGAGCAAATGGAAGATGAAGAAGGATCGGACTCAGCAACGGAAGAAACTACTACAGACGAACCTACAGCTAGCTCTGCAACACCTCAAAGTCCTACTCCCACCGAAACAACCGAACAAACTGAACAAACTGGAATTACTGCCACTTAACCGGATCCTCCACTAGAACCAAAGCCACAAAGATCTACCCAAAAATAAACTAAATCACCCAAAGACTACGCCCCCTATACCAGAAAAACAGTCAAGTGACCAGTCCCTGCAACCCCTGAAAAGAACGTTGTTCGGAAAAAACCTGCGGGTGAGAACTTTTCATTCCGATTCTGGGGCAACAGAAAATGAAGCTGAGATGCTACGCCTACACAAAGAACGTTTGAGAAAGTTCCCATATTCGTCGTAGGAAGATCGCCGCCCGTACTCAAAAGCCAGAAACCCAGAAGTGCCCCACCACACTAGTGTCGTAGGTAAAGAAACTTTTAGTTATGCCTCCTGAGCTAAGCTTTTAGTTAAGCCATACTTTTTTGAAGAAAGCACCTTTTCCTGCTGTCGCAGCTCACAACTGCTGCTGCATGCTGCTGAGTGGCCATGTGAAACCGAATAACTCATTCACTAACTCACTCACCTCGACGACGTTCTTCAACATCCACAGATTGATTACTTTGCTGCTGGAGTGAGGGAGCAGGCAGGCAACAGCGAAAAAAACTGAGTGCTCTGCAAGCAACGAGGCAGACTTGTGAAGAGTCTGAACTGAAGACATGAGACTTGGTATCGCTTCTCTGCCTTTTGGCTAAGATCGATAACCACAAGCACTGCCCCAACAAGCAAGAGGATATATGCTTGGCTGCCCTTGAGTTTCCTTTTATAGGGTCTCTTAAAGAGGTAGCCATAACTCTTCAGAGGGCCGAGAAGTTTGCTCTAGGAGGCTTAGCGCCTCTTGGAAGCAAAGATCTAGGTCCCACAAGCGATGAGAAAGTTCATGAGCTTCTTCATGAAGCAAGTTCAGATGAGGAGTCCCAAACGCAAGACGCTTCACCGGAGACTGAAAGAAAAATGCTACACCAACATCAAAATTCACGGAGCTATGTTGCCTCAGCTGCTGCTGCTACAGTAACGGAATTATATATAGGAAGATCCGGAAACATGAAGGATAAAGTTCCTATGGGCTGTCACAGACCTCGCTCTGTTTGTATACACGCACGCAATGGCCAAATCGATGCTAGAGCGTTAATATCAAAATTGGCTGAAGCTGAAGCACCAATTACCCACATCCAGCGACTAGGAAATGGTGACATGGAAATAACATTCCCTTCCATAGAGGTGAGAAACAAGTTTTTCTCCTTACCTTTTGTCCACTCACCCAGACGGATTTTTCACAAGCCTGCGGAACTCCTGCTTGACACCGTCCGGCATAAATTTAGCCAGTTTGGTCAGGTTTTATTTGCCAGGGAAAATGATGTCCCTGATACTGGTGTGTTTACCTGTTGCGTGACAATGAAAATGATAATTTCCGAGCCCATACCCAGTTATGTACACCTAGGTCCCTATTGTTTGTTGGTTCGCCATGATGGTCAACCACAAACTTGTCGCAAATGCGACAGTAGGGACCACTTTGCAGTTAACTGCAACGTCAAGAGGTGCTACAACTGCGGAGGAAGTGGCCACATTAATGTAGACTGTCCTATGGAGAGTCAATGCCAAGGTTGTGGGTCCACTGGGCACCACATTATACAGTGTGACACCTCATGGGTGGTCGAGCAAGAGGAACAAAATCATAGGCCTCACCTCGAGCAAGAAGGAAAACCCCCCCCAGCAACAGAAAGCCCTTCAATGCAAGAAGATACTCTGTCACCCAGACCATCAGAAGAGCCTCCAGCTCCAGCAGACAAAGCCGAAGTAGTCTTTCCTGACCCACCACCACCTCTAGACTGGGCAAACTCCCAACCGGATGACACAGTGCCTCCAACAACAAACAAAGTAACCGTCCTGATCCTTTGCCTGCTGAGACAGCAGAGCCGCCATCTGACTACAACGATCATCAAGCCACTACAGACAGCGCAGAAACCAATGCAAACCAGAGGAACGCAATCATGAAACCCTGGTATGAAAATCTCTCTTTTGCCTCACCCGAATCACCAAACAAGACAAACTCACCATCTCTCTTCTCCTTTTTGCCTCCTTCTTCTTCTGTCAAGGCTGGCGCCCCGGCTGCTTCCAAGAGGCCCTTTCAGGATGACAGTGTCTCCAACAGCTCTGCCGTCCGAAGGCCCGGCAACATGAGAAATCTTCACGCTATTTTTTCAGTCTTGAGAACTCACGTCAATCCAAAAAAGTCATTAGAAAGTTAAAAGCGCCAGATGGTAGAACATTACAGGATAGTAGGGACCTGCTTGGCTGCATCGCTAACTTCTATGAGTCCCTCTATTCTCCTGACCCCATTGATAATGAAAAAAAGAATACCCTTTTGAACACTATTGACCATTTTGTCCCTGAGAACTTTAAATTGTTACTTGAAGAACCACTTTCTGCAGACGAATGTCACAAAGCTCTCACTAACATGAAATCAGACAAATCGCCTGGCTCTGACGGCCTTCCAGCAGAGTTCTACAACTTCTTCTGGGACGTAATAGGTGAAGCCTTGGTAGAAATACTAAACTTCTGTTTCAATAGAGGCCTCCTTACTGAATCCATGCGTTTGGCCATAATCAGCCTTTTGTATAAAAAAGGTGACATTGAACTTCTCAAAAACTAGAGAACTATTTCCCTTCTTAACGTCGACTACAAGATCGGTTCAAAAGCATTTGCAAGTAGACTACAATTAGTCCTCCCATCACTCCTGAACAGCGATCAAACATGCTCTGTACCGGGGAGATCAATATTTGAAATAAAGTTTATTTGGATAATGCAGCAATCTCTTAGATCAACTTTGAAACTGCCAGTTGCATGCATTAATATAGACCTATATTTTCATCAAGGTATGAGCAATACCAACATTTCAACAGTAATTGGTTTTCTTTCTTAGGTACATTTATTAGGAAGTTTTTCCCTTGTCTGACATTTGATTTCATTGCTTTCTCCTTTTCAGGCTGGTGATCTCATTTTAGCTGATAAAGATTTTCTCATTCATGATTTGATGCCACAAGGTGTCTTCCTTAACTTGCCATCATTTTTGACAGGAAAGGCAAGATTCACAAAAGCAGAAGCCATATTTTCTAGAAAAATAGCAAGATCCAGAATACATGTGGAAAGAGCTATTGAGCGCTTGCGAAATTACAGAATTTTTAATTCCATCTCAGCAAATCAAAGACCAATAGCTAGCAAGCTTGTCCAAGTCTGTGCATCTCTTGTTAACCTCCAGTCTCCTGTTATATATGGAATATTTAAGGGACAAAATGATTATAATTCATCTGATATATGTTAATTTGACAAGTAGTTCAAGCAAGCTTCCCAAAATTTACTACTCTTCATGATTGAGCTTTATTGTTCCTTTATTGCAGCTCATTAGACATAACTGCTTTTAATTTTGATAGTAATGTTCATCTCAAAAAAATAGAAATATGGTATGTTTTAAACTTTTATAATCAATCAAAAATATAGCTAACAGCATTAAGTGAACTAAAATGCATTATAGAAATAAGTATTAGATGGCTACAGTAGTCACCAAAAGTCCTTGGGATACTTGTAAGAAAGTGATAAAAACCATATTCTTCTAGAATTGTTCTTTCTTGCACCTTACACACCTAAGAGAAGAAACAAAAAATGCCAAGTGTCTCAGGACTTTTGGCAACTGTTGTACTTCACAAAACTAACTTGTAAATCTAAAAAAAACAGTTTATCTCATTTTTCAGTTGTATAACAATTTGGTAACAGAGTATTTACATAAAAGTCTGACAGCAGTGTTATATTAATCTTTTCCCAGTTTTCGTCTTTTGAAACAGATACAATCAACATATCCTTGTTAGTCCATACTACAAAATCTGCCCAAGTGACACCAAGAACTGCAATTTCAGCTTGAACCTGATGCCAGTAATTATGTGAGGGGTTTAACTTGTAACTTTTGTTAAAAAAAATCCCTTCTGCTTACTTTGAGAAGCTGATTCCTGTTCCACCATTTCTTTGATGGTGGAATCTCTATATTTAAAAGGACATTTAATTTCAAGTGCTCCTGGCCTTGAAATGTCCTTTGAACTAATAATACCATCAGGGGTACAGCCAAGATAGCCACATGGGAAGAGATGAAGGCCGGTAGAAGTAACATTGTTATTTGTTTCTTCAATATAAGCTTGAAGTGCTACCTCTTCATGCATCTGACCCCAGATTATGCTGTCTCTGTTGCCCAAATAGTATTCTCCTTTGAGAGTTTTGAAAAGAGATGGGGGATAATCACGGCCTGACAGTTCTTTTCTTTTCATAGCATCAAGCACCAATCCAAAATTGCTTCCTGTAAGACATAGTCTTCGGTATTGACCCCAGATATGACTCTTTCTTTGATCTTTTGTGGCATTTGCAATCCACTGTTGCTGTTCTTTGGTTACCTCAACTTGTTTTATGCATTGTTCTTTGTTGACAGCATAGATGGGCAAAAGGCTCTCTATGACAGGTGGTGCATTATTTTCCTGGTTGACTTCAGGCTCAGGCAAAAGCATCCAGCGAAATGGACAGTCTACATTTTCTGAACTTAAGGCATTAAGAAAAAATTCACGATCAACTTCTGAAAAGCATCGAGCTGCAGCGGTGTATTTGGGCTTTGAAGGAGGAAAAAGACCTGCCATCGACTTAACACTCGATTCCTGCTTTGACATAGTTCTTGGCCGGTTGATCCATGAATTTGGCAGGTCTGTCTTAGAAAAACCTTTCCTGTTCACATGTATTGCCGTGGCAGCCATATGACTACATATCCACCTTCCCCTTGGACACTGACATGTTGCTGAAGTTATCAATCCATCATCGCCATTTACTGTTAGGCCTACCTAAGCTCTATCCTTCATTGATGCGTGTACAATTCCTTTGATTTCAAACCCATCTATGGTAACTTGCAGAACATAATTTGCATAGTACTTGGTTTCACCTTTACTTAAAACATTTTGATCATCCTGAAAGTAGTTGAACAAACCAGAAAGACTAATAATTTGCTTTGCCATTTTAACTTGCTTGGACCGTAAATGTTTGTTGCCACCACGTAACTAAGGAGAAATGTGATAACCAATCAGAGATCGCTTCTGCTTGCAGAGCGTATACACAGATGACACCACCTTGTTTTTAAAAAATATTTTTTCTGTCCAAGAAGCCATAGCAACTATCCATTTATACGAATTTGGTTCTGGATCAAAAGTAAATTTTGATATTGGCAAGTCCTGCGGTAAGTGGTTCAACAAGCCCTCCTATCTTTCCGTCTCTCTGGTTCCTCACTAAAATGGACTGACAGTGCTTTGGAAATATTAGGCCTCCAATTTGGCTCGCCAACAGCACTCAAAAACTCTTGGATTAAACATGTCGAAAAATTGACTAATAGGCTTGAAGCCTGGAAACACTGATCCCTTTCCTTAAAAGGCAAAGCTCTAATTTTTAATACAATCGCTCTTTCTGGTCTTGTGTTTCTAGGAACCATTCACCATCTCCCTCCCGTCATAGAAAAGCTGGTAAACCGAGCTATTTTTCAATTTATCTGGGCTGGCAAAAACAAGCTAGTCAGCAGAAAGACAATGTTCCAACCCCCAGATAAAGACGGTCAAGGTGTGGTCGACATACACCTGAAAACTAACGGTCTTCACCTCAAGTTTCTTCAGTCAATTATTGATACCAATTATGACTCCCCTTGGGTTTATTTTGCCCGCTACAATATCGGTTTTCAACTTTTCAAGTACTTTCCAACTGCAAAATTTATCCGTTCCAATTTGTTCCCTCATGCTTTAAAACCATCTCTGCATTACACTCGTCTTCTCTCTTTGTGTAATCTGTATAAAGTCATTGTTGTTTCGTAAAGTGCCGCGGGCACATCTGTAAGTAGTATTTATGGCAGCATTCTCGCCTCGGTCTACTCCGGCATATTGCCGGCCCTGGCATGGAATGCTGCCCTCGCGAAGCCACAACAGTGGCAAATCTCATGGGAGCACGTTCGCTCCCGCCCCTCCTAAGGCCCTGAAAATGACGTCTTATGGAAAATTTATCATAGGGTCCTGAAAACAGCAAGTTACTTCATGAGTTGGGGTCTGAATATTCCCGAAAATTGCGACCAATGCCACCAAATCGAAGACATCAATCATGTCTTCATAGACTGCCCAATTGCAGTTGCAGTCTTCGTGTCCCTGCAGCCGATTTTCGAACAGCTGCTCGGCACATTTTCTGTGCTCCCCTCCCTCGTCATATTCTTCAATTTCCGAATGGCATCCATCGGAATGCCAAAACTCTCTGCCGTTGCCTACTAAAAATCACTCTGTATTCCATATGGATGCACAGATGTGATAGCCTGGTAAACGCTTCCTAATCATAACCAACTCTTGCTTTAATAATAAATCCCTTACCCGTACGCCCACTGACGCTGGTTCCCTGACGGGGAAAGTGCTTCGGCCATTGGCTTAGGCCATAAGCTGAAGTATGGCCGAGAAGCTTGCCCCCCGCGGCTCTGTGCCCTAAGGGAGCGAAGATCTAGTAAGTGAGAGGGATCTTTATACAGATGACGATTATATCCACCCGTTATTTGAGAGAGAGCAGCTGGAGAGACACTAGCATAATCTGAGAAAATCTGGAGTGCCACAGAGAAATTGCCGCTCATACCCAATAATTGTCAATAAGAATGCACCAGAAAGCAGCGATTATGACACAGAAGATATGCTTGAAGGAAGGAGGTGCCTAAGGGATCAGCAAGACAATTTCTGCCAGGTTTCAAGACCAAGACCATTCTATGCCACACTCGTTGCTGGTACCTCAACCAGGAGGAAGCATCCTCTGGAGAGGAAGCTACCCAGGTCTGTTAGCATACATTCTCCAGATGGTGTTATTAACTGTAAGTTGCTGCTTGAATACCTCAACCAGCAGGGGTTGCAGCCAAAACTGCTCAGGCTTTTATCGAACAATGACGCAGAAATTACGTATGTCACAATCAAGGATAGGGACAAGTTTTATAGGCTCTCTTTCGTCTCTAGGCCTGCTGCACGATCCTGGGAACCAAGGATGAGAAACCCACCACAGTTTGGGTGCGCATCCACAACAAACCAAAGGAGCTTCTCTTTGACGTGGTTCAGAAGAAATTCTCTGCTTTTGGGTGCATCCTGTTTGATTGAGAGAACATAGTAACGCTGAAGATGGTGATTTCCAACCCTATACCCAGCTACGTCCACATTGGTCCTCACTGTCTTATTGTCAACCATGACAACCAACCCCAAACATGCCGCAAATGTGACAGCCCAGACCACCTTGCAAGAGAGTGCGCAGCAGTCAGATGCTTCAATTGTAGAGAACCTGGTCACAAATGCGGTCTGTCCAGCTGGTCAACCATGTCATGGATGTGGATCACCTGACTACCACCTGGTGCAGTACGCAGCTTATTGGGTCCTTAACCTTCCGAAGAATCAGACAATGACACAGAAGGATCACAGGCAGCAGAAGACTCACATCCCCTGGATGACAACAGACAGCCACCACCTACTTACACAATAAGGGGTCCTGCAACAACAGACGATGGCGCCTCTGACATGTAGGCTGACCCCCTACCATGAAGAGGTAGAAGCGTCGTTGTCCTCCACAACCCTCCTCTTCTTAAATAGTGATGATTGTAGGGGCCCCCTTCACTTCGAGCATGGCAGCAATTAAGATATTATCTATCAATGTCAACGTAATCAGAGATCCATGCAGATGTTCTAAGGTGGCAATATGGCTTTCAGGTGGAGAAGAAATGATCTTTTTCCTACAGGAAACATATTTTGCAGAATCTAGTGACCTTGGCTACCTAGAATCACTTTGGAAGGGGAAAATATTCAGCTCCTTTGGCAAAAATCATAGCAGAGGAGTTCTAACGCTACCACACAACAAGTGATAATGAGGGAAGATGGGTAAATGTTGTTGCTGAGTTAAATAACTCCGAACTTCAACTTTTCAACATACTGTATATGCTCCTTGAAGGGGGGCTTTCTACAATTATTGATGGTGATTTTAACTGTATAGACAATCTCTATTTAGATAAACTCAGCGATGACACTCAACCTGGGAAGACAGCCCTTACTTTGAGCCTTAACATCCTCATTTAACTTAGTAGACATTTGTAGATCAATGCATACCTCTGCCACATGGACCAATAGACCCCTTTCACAATTACGTCACGCAGTATTTGAATGAGAGACGAACGCTTGGAATCGAGGCAACTGATGTAGTTTCGTCTCATTTCATACGGTGCGGTGCGACAAGGATTAACAATCGTAGCTTATCTTTTTTATAGAATTACGTTAAAATTTATTGTTAAAATGAGCAGCGAAGACATATTAGATATAGGTCAAGATATATCCAAGAAGAAAAAACGATCTTTTGGACGTCAAGGATCTCGAACTGGCCTACATTTCTTTGCTTTTCCCAAGTCAAATCCTGAAAAGCGTGGCTGGTGCTCTTTGATAAAAAGGATTGACGGCATGGATGGTTTTAAGGTCAGCAGCTCGACCTTTTTGTGTGAAAAGCATTTTACGTCAGCTGATATAAAGCAAAACCCGAACTATTGGCAAGTTGTTCCTGGTGCTGTACCCTCCTTGAATCTTGTGGCTGGTACTGTCCCTTCAACAGGAGGCAAATGTAAAGCACGAAAACCTCCATCAGCTCGTTTTGAAATATTCCCCAGCTCATCTCAGGATACATCTTCACAGTTTTCAAGCTTTGGTAGTGAAATTGATGCTGAACTTGGCTCTCCGTTTGAAGAACATCTTTCTACATCAACTGTATCAATATCAACACAAACTGATTTCTCTTTTGTAAATTCCCCAACATACCTTCCAATTGATTTTGAAAAGATGGAAAATGATATAATGGATTCATTCATCAAAAGTGACACTCTGCAATCTCAAAGTCAAGAGCTCTCAGCCAAAGTAATTGAATTAGAAAATCAAGTGGAACAGCTAGAGTTGCAGCTTGCTCAAGTTAAACTGTCTCTTTTTTCTATTGAAAAGTTAAAGTCTGATAGTTCTGCAACAAGGTTTTTCACTGGTTTTCCAAACTTTCCTACACTGATGTCAACATTTGAGTACTTTGAGCCTAAAGTCCAGCAAATGCACTGCAATTGGTGTGGTAACAAGTCTTCACAAAGCTCTGATGATTATCACACCAAGTCTTCACGTGGCCCAAAGCGCCCTCTCACTCATCTGGAAGAATTCATTCTTGTTCTAATGAGACTGAAAGTTGGTTTGTTTATTGATGATTTAGCTGGTCGTTTTGGAATTTCTTCCAGTCAGGTTTCGAAAATCTTTACAACATGGATTTGTTTTCTTTACCACGAACTCCCACTGCTTTTCAAACCCCCTTCTCAAGAGGTTGTTCGTCAAGCCATGCTTGCTCAATTTAAAGATTTTCCAACAACAAGATTAATAATTCATTGCACAGAAATATTTGCAGAGGTTCCATCATCTATGAAAGCACAGTCCCAGACATGGTCCGAATACAAGCACCATAATACATGGAAAGTTTTAATTGGCATATCACCCTCTGGCTTAATTACCTTTGTCTCAAAGTTATGGTCTGGTAAGGTCTCTGATAAAGAAATCACTCTTAAGTCAGGTGTTCTAGCACTTTTTGAGGATGGTGATAACCTTATGGCTGACCGTGGCTTTGATGTCAAAGATATTCCTCCTCCTGGAGTGACTCTAAACATCCCACCTTTCAAGGGTACACAAGCACAACTGACAGCGAATAAGACAGAAGAAACTGATCGCATTGCTTCTGTACGCATTCATGTGGAGCGTGCCATTGGAAGGGTAAAAAATTACCACATCCTTGATGGTGTTCTACCATTATCATTACATTCAACAGCTAATCAGATTTTCACTGTTTGTTGTTTACTTACAAACTTTTTGCCAATTTAGTTGAACCTAATGATAATAAATAAATTACTTCTATATATATATATATATATATATATTTATAAACTTTCTTTACATCTATCTATGTTTGTTTTAGCCATGTTACATCTGCTCTATATGTACAGTATACAATAATATTATGTTAAGATTAAACACATACCAATTCTTTAAGCATACAAATGTTACATCTATTCTGTATGTATAGAATACAATGATATTATGTAAAGATTAAACACATACCAATACTTAGAGCATACAAAATGTTACATCTATTCTGTATGTATCGTATACAATGATATTATGTAAAGATTAAACACATACCAATACTTTAGAGCATACAAAATGATACATTTATTCTGTATGTATAGTATACAATGATATTATGTATAGATTAAACACATACCAATTCTTTTAAGCATACACAATGTTACATCTATTCTGTATGTATAGTATACAATGATATTATGTAAAGATTAAACACATACCAATTCTTTAGAGCATACGCAATGTTTACTTGAATACATATTTAACTTATAAAAACTTATTAAAAGGCTTTCAGAAATTATTATGTTTAGCCAATGATACTGAACATTATTACAAACAGGATTTATTTTGTGTGTGTATATCTTAATAAGAACAAAAATTATTTGGATTTATCAAAGTTTGTCCAATTTCAATGTAAATATAATTTGAATTCACGTTTCACTCGCTTAGTGAAAAATTCAGGAAGAATTGCTCTGCAGTAAAAGAAGTGAAGCCTTGGTAGCTTGTATGATAAAAAAATTCTTCATCATATTGTATTAATGCTCCATATATACTCCACAAACAATGGTTCACTACCACCAAACCAAACAACAAAATCAATACGTTTCAAATCAGCACAAAACATCTGGCCTTGAACTTGATAATAGTATTGATGTTTGCATTTGAGCTTGATAGTGCCACCATTATTCTCCAAGAAGAACTTCTTGTCTTTAAGTGCATCCTGAAGAGAGGTTTTGAACTTGGAGAATGGACATTTTATTTCCAAACCCCATCTTTCATTCTTACAAGAAACCATGCCATCCAAAGATGCACCAAGAAAAGGAGAAGAAGAAGATAATTGCAGGCCAGTTTCAGAAACAATGACATTCAGGCCATGCTCTTTCATGTAGATTGTGTAGAGCTCAATGGCAAGAAAGACTTGTAAAACATGGATTTTATTTTTGAAGATGGCTCAACGGTGTTTACGGCAGCAGTGTAGAAGTTTGAGGCTGTTAGTCGATAAAGGCGATAATCTATTCAATTGCTGTTGGAGGATTGACCAAGGGTCACCTTCTCAATGTCAGAAATTTCTTCAGCAGACAAAGATAGGTTATGACAATAAATGTCCATCATATCTTTAAAAGATTGTTTGGAGATATCGAAGCACTCATTGAAAGAGACTGCTTCGGCTAAAGATGGATCTTGAGTATCAGTTGCACTGGTGAAAGCACTGTCACTTGAAGGAGAAAAATCAGATGTTGAAGCTGGATAAAAACCAAAGAATCCACTGTTTGGCATGAATTTTGTTAATTTCGATTTTAAAATTTCAAGATCATTAATTTTCACGGTTCTATGGCTGGTAATGCGAGGTTCAAATGTTTTTGATTTTGGAACATCATAACCATCATAATTCCTTCTAAACTTAATCTTCTTTATCACGACTTCATCAATTGGAGCTGGATTAAAGGACCGAAGGGAAGAGGCATTTGGCACATTCCATGAGGATAATTTCGATGTGCAGGAAACTGCTGATTCAAATCCTTGAAGACCACGCCAGTTAAAATCTTCCAGGGCAAAGAGAACTCCACCAACATGGTCGCAGTTTGCAAAGCCACCAAGACCAATGCCAGCAGGACAAGAACAGGCAGCAGAGCAAACATCACCAGAAATATTTGAATGCTTTAAAATTACTTTATAGAGAACCTTTTTCATAGATGCCTTGACACGAACATTGAAGAAAGTAAACTCCTTGTTCTTAGCTACATCTATCTTTTTTATAAAGCCTTCAAAGAAAAACTGAAATGCTTTCAGTTTCTTGTAGGCAGTACTCTTAAGAAGGATGTGCTTGAATTTTGATGTTCGAATAACCAAATATTCATAGAGCTGCAGAAAAGTAAAAGGGGTGTTCCACGTAAGTCAGCTGTCCAAGGAAGGTGCTTGCACTGATCATAAATAGCCTCAAATGTGAAATCATTTTCGTGACAAAGTAAGGAGGACTCATCTGAAATGTCATTGGATGGCATATGCATGAAGAATAAGGTCGGCTTTGACACCGGAAGTTTTCTCCCTGTATGCTACAAGAATATGCTTCAATTCTTTAATAGTCAATGCACCAAGATCTTCTAAACAATCAACTTTCTTTTCCTTCGGCAGCAACAATTTGAATGCATCCATTTCAATGAAAAATCGGGCGTAAAAAATTCTTAAACGTAGAAATATATAATCGACTCTGTAGATGTCCAAAGAGGCCCGAACGTTCGCACAGCCGACTACATCAGTTGCCTCAACTCCAAGCGCTCGTCTCTCTTTCAAACACCGTGTGACGTAATTGTGAAAGGGGTCTATTCAACAGTATCATCTCTTCTTAGACAAATTCTTGGTCTTCCCTGATATTTATCAATCATTATATTCCAATGAATGTACTGACCCTCTAAGTGAATCTCTTTTTTTAAACTCTATTGATAAATTTGTTCCTGATGAATTAGAATCCCTCCTTGATGAACCACTTTTCAAAGACAAATACAGGATCGCCCTAAAAGATATGAAACCAGACAAATCTCCTAGCTCGGACGGCCTCCCAGCAGAATTCTATACGTTCTTCTGGGACATAATTAGTGAACATCAAGTGGAGGTGATGTAGAGCTCTTTAAAAACTGGCACCCAATCTCTTTATTTAACATAGATTACAAAATTAGCTTAAAAGCCTTTGCATTAAAAAAGATCAAACATGTTCCATTCCTGATCGTTCCATCTTCGAAAATTTAATGCTAGTCAGAGATAGTATTGATTATTGTAACGAAAAACCTCTCCCCTTGCTCTTGTTAAGATAGACCAAGAAAAAGCTTTTGACAGAGTACACTGATCATTTCTTGAAAAAGTACTGATAAAAATGTATTTTCGCAGAAACTTGATCTCTTTTGTTGAAACAATGTCCATCTCTGTAGCCTGCAAAATTCAGAATAACGGCCATCTTTCTAAAAATGTTGTATTGCAAAGAGGGGTCAGGCAAGGCTGCCCACTCTCCCCCCTTATTTACTGCCTGGTTGCTGAAACACTGCCAAAATAAATTCGTGTTGAAAATGGCGGAAGAACTTATAATGTTGCATGCTGCAGGACTCTTGGATGACGAAGAACTTCTGATTTTCGACAACGCCAATAGAAGAAATAATCTTCACGGTATGGTACCCTATCAAAATTACGGTATCATACCGGGAAGAGTGTCTGGTGGATTGCTAGAGTTGGTAACTAATATGGAAAGATGGCTGTTGTGAAGCACGCGTTTTTCATCGCTCTCCTTTTGGTTATCTGTTTCTGAGTAAGAAGGGCTGCTTTCGTCTCCAGTGGTAGCTTATATTCAAATAATGATGACAAAGACTCAAGCCAGCTAGGAGAGACTTACATTCTCTCTAGTTTATGGCAGTCTAGAGGGGGCAGATTCAACTTTTATGTGAGATGTTCAAACTCAACCTTTTTAGGCCTATTGTTGCTGATGTGTGGAGACGTTGAACCTTGCCCTGGACCAAGTCAAAATAATAGATTTAACCCGGAGGTGGAAAGGCTTACTTCCAAAAAAGGAGTCAAGATACTTCACCACAATGAAATCAAGCTCGTATTTAATTGGTGTTATTTACCGACCGCCAGATTCATCGAAACACCTGCCAAAAAATTTTAACAATACCTTTGCTGAAATGTTAAAAAAGTCATGCGAGTCGTCATTGGAAACAATACTCATGGGAGATGTAAATGTGAATTATCTGGTCTCTGGGGACGGAAAAGATTTCAAATCTATTATCAACTCAAGTGGTTTAAAGAGACAAGCTCCGCCACAAGATTCGGAAATCGCCACATGCGGATTTCTATAAAACCACGTATAAACAGAAGTGAAATGCTGTAAATATTGCTATAAGACGAGCAAAGGCATCATACTACAAAGATCTATTACAGGAAAACTCAACCAAATTCTGACCCAAGCAAATTCTGGAAGACTGTGAAATCGATTTATCCAGGAAAAGCAAAGAGCTCCAGTAACAGCCAAGTATTTGAAATCGATGGAAAAGAATCAACCGATCAAATCGACATTTCAAATGTTTTCTGTTCGTTTTTTATTTATATTGTTGCATCTTTGAAGCAAAAATCAATTTTGTTGAAGAATTTTGCATGGCAGTTTCCTGTTTCCATCACAAAGAGGACAGAGAGTGTGTTTAAATTTCAATTTGTAACAAATATGGACGTAGAGAAGATTATCAAATCCATAAAACAATAAAAAGCCACTGGAATTGATGATCTCCCCCTAGGTCTCATCAAAGATGCTGCTGACGTGCTTTCAGTGCCACTTTCTCATATAATAATTTCTTTTTATATATCACTTAAAAACTCTAAATAATACATAATACAACTACTGTGCCTATCCTGGTGGGAATAGACACTGGGTCATCGGAGTTCCCTCCAAGGACGGGCACTTACAATTTGAATTTAATATTCAAAGAAAAGCGAACAAAACAAAGAAAACAAATAAAGAATGAACAACAACGAAAAGTTACATTCGGACTTGCACTCAATGACGGGGAGCAACATCCACAGAATAAAATGTCAGTCGGAAGGACGCAAGTAAACGCACCCACGGCGTCAGGCCGCCATCAGAGCTCAGCAGATATCACCCAACATCAAGAGTGAGACAGGAATATTCTTCAAAGACAATTGTTCAGTGTTGAGGGAAAGGGGTGCTGCTTTGTTTACAGCTGAAGCACGCCCCAAGCCACTAGGAGCAAGCCCAGTCCCAAGCGCACCCGCCATGGGAACCCCCGAAATATTAGGGGATCCCAAGGCCACCACGCCACAAGCAGAGGACCCGGCCCCAGCAGCCCAAACACACACCTCAGCCAAATCTTTTGGTTGCCTTGATAAAATTAATTGTTGCTTCCATTATTAATCTATTTGCAATTAGGGTCAGACCTGGATTTCCAAAAAGTAATAAATGACAAAAGGATTGTGTATCCAGTTCTGCCAAATCAACCCCAGGAATATCCAACAAGCTGCCAAGGAGATCTCTTTGTGCTTCTTCAAAGATGGGGCAGTGCAGGAGAAAATGTTCGTTATTTTCATTAGCAATACCACACACGCAAACAGGACTTAGACATTTAAAGTTATGCCTGAATTTGTGTTCATTTAGAACACTGAATGACAATCTCAATTTTGACAAGTGTCTAACACCTACAATATCATTTATACCATATATTGAATTCTTTTCAGGTCTTGTCATGGCAATTAGTTTACACTTAAATTCAGAAATTGACCTTTAATTTTCTTGTTTCATCATTCAAAAGATTTCACTCAAAATGTGCAATTTGAAAATAAGTGTTTGAGTATCTTGCAGTTTTTCCAACATTTTGGTCAAACTGTCTCACATTTCAAAGATTGTAGCTTACTTGACGCTCAAGGGGAATTTCAGAAAACTCGGGGAAAGGGATTTTACCAAATTATAGAAATGGCACAGTCGTCTGTAACTTCTCCTATGATACAAGTCCTCCCACCCAAGTTCCTTGTAAAGACGTTCCCTGCTTGTTCCACTCCATGCACCAGTTACTGCACAGGGCTGCACAATACTGTGTCTGTTCAAGTCGCCGTGTAAAGTTTGAGCACATATAATAAATTTGTCTCTTGACACTGGCCAATTCCCACAGGAATAGAAAGAGGCTAAAATCATTCCTTTGCACAAGTTCGGATCGACAACTCACTTTGATAACTATAGGCCGATATCCGTACTAGTGTCAAAGGTAATAGAGAAGATTTTACACAAACAGGTGATGAATTTTTTAGATGAAAACAAACTGCTTTCTACAAGGCAGTTTTGCTTCAGAGCAAAAACTAGCAGCAACACTGCTGCTAGATGATATCAGGAGAAGCATGTACAAAGGGCAACAAGTCGGCGCTGTGTTTGTTGATCTTAGTAAGGCCTTTGACACTATCAGCGATTCCAAATTGTTGACCACGCTACCATCATATGGTATTGACGGCAAAGAACTTACCTGGTTTGAGGACTACTTGTTTCATTGGTCAGCACAAGTGAGCTACAATGACGTCCTATCGGAAGCTCAGCAGTTAAAATATGGAGTTCCACAGGGTTCAGTCCTTGGACCTCTTCTGTTTGTTCTATTCTTTTACGACATAACCAATGTAATTGAGACAAACATTGTCAAATATGCTGATGATACGGTTTTTTATTGGGCAGATAAGGATGTTACAAATCTTAGCAAAATCCTTACTAATGAAAAATGACAAAGCTTGAAAAATGGATGGATGAGAATGAACTCATTCTAAATGCAAAAAAAGAAAAACAAAGGTGTTGGTTTTTGGGACTGCCCAGAGTGGAGAAATATGTGTTCCATACAAAGGGAAAAAAATCAATACTACTACTTCATATAGATATCTGGGAGTAGAAATCGATTCAACTTTGAATCTGAACACCAACTTTGCACTATTTTATAAACAAGCTTCTGGCAGATTACGTCTACTATCGAAGTTAAGGCGCTTCTTGGACAACACAACGCCATGTAAATTTGATTGCTTTATGATTGTACCTGCTATTACATATTGTGGAATTTTAAACCTGAAACCAACTACTGGTCAGTCGAGAAAGTTAGCTGATCTTCATCAGCGTGCTATAAGAATAATTGGCATGAGCTCAACGGAATGCAGTGTCCTGTCACCTGAAAAATCAAATATAAAACGAGCTTGTGTCCTGTTGCATAACATTTTAAACAATGATATATGTGATGCCTTGCAGAGTCACTTCGCTACACATGAACACATCAAGACCACAAGGAACAACAAATGCTTAGCCACTTTGCCACGCATCAAAACTGAATATGCTTGAAAGGGATTTTATTACATGGGGGCTAAGTTATACAATGATTTGCCTATAGACGTAAGAAATGGCGAAAATAAAAAGGATTTTAAAGAAAAACTGCATTTGATTTTAAAAATGGAATAGTTGTGATAAATTAGGCTTTTTAATAATAATCAAGGACTTATAACGTAATTTTCTTTTCATAGTTTTAAAATTGTAAGTTAGGTTTTTAACATTTCTTTTCTTTTCTTTTAAGCAGGACAGGCATTAAAACCAGCAATATTTTTGTTGAAGCTTTTATCCTGTTGAAATATTCGTTTTATTATTATTATTATATCAATGTCGAGATTCCTTTTAAAGTACATGCTGCGATAATTACTCAACAAGTGTATAAACTCTATGTCTGTCCCCATCTGGATTAGGGTGACATAATATATCACATTCCAAAGAATACTCCTGATTGTAGCCAAACTGATACATTGACAAACTCAGTGGTAAAACATGAATCCATTAAATACACATTAGCAATAGCTTTGGCCTGGCACATAGCGCGAAAGAATTTATGATGAACTCTGGTGGGAATCGCTAAACCACCGTTGATGGATTAGACACGTTTTTACTTTCTTTAAAATTATCAATAAAATGACACCAGATTACACTAGATTGTTGTTGTTATTGTTGAAGATACACGCCTTTTCACCTGCTCGTAAAATATGGAAAATATTGCTTATTTTGTTCATATTTACTGCACAAACATTGTTATCCACATCGTTTAATGTACAGATAAGCACCAAGAACCCATATCCTCAAAAAAGAGATCAAGATGGCATGGATAAATATGGATTTGAAATCACCCATGGACTTAAAGGCTCGTAACGAGGCAGACTTGTGGAGAGTCTGAACTGAAGATATGAGACTGGGTATCGCTACTCGGCCTTTTGGCTAAGATCAAGTGTAGTATCTCAAAACCCCCGTCTAAGTGCCCCGGTATATTCCACAGTGAAAAAAATAAGGAAAATCCTGCCATGGACAAGGCGAGAATCTCTCCGGTACAAAACACTCTCCCCGGGATAAATCACCTTGCAATAAATTCCTCGGTCACAAATTTTGCAAACCCCAGTGCGATAAAGTCTTGCAAAGTTTCCCCTGCAGTCTAACTTACAGCATATTTTGGAATCCGGAACTAATTTTCTTTAGTTTCCTATCGCTAAAACTGGGCAAACAAGTTAGAGAAAAGTCAACATGACACCATGACAGACTGGTTATCGCTTCTCGGCCTTTTGGCTAAGATCATGTGTAGTATCTCCAAACCCCCCTCTAAGTGCCCCGGTATATTCTGCCCGGGGAATTTTTTCTCTGTACTTTAGAAGTTGAAAATTGAACGACTGCACTAAACCTGAACATGAAATGTTTATATTAACGTTGAAGATCCATACAAAAATCCCTAGATATCGCATTGTTTTGAAAAATCTCATAGGCCTTTACAGAAGAGTGATACACTTCTCACTGTACTTTAGAAATTTATAATAATTCTGAAATGGTCATGTGGCTGTTTGATTATTTTTATGTGTCAAAAACTGTATACATATGGATGACAGACTAAGCTCTTCTTTTTCTGCTGATCCTTTGATGAAATGGTAGTCTTTACGATATCGTATCTATTTATAGATCTCCTATGATAGATTTAGCAAATTGAAAAATTAAGATACGCAAGCAGAATATTTCCTGAATGTCTGGTGTCTATTTTCTATCGCAAACCTAGGAGTACCACTCTATATTATGTTTTACTCCGAGTTGGTTTTGAGTTTATTCCTGTCTTGCGTTTGCAGTTTCCTCAAGGCAACTGCATCCCATTCTCACTAGAATGAATGAGCTTCTACAGGCAGATAAAATCAGTGAAACACATCCCTTTTTCCAAGAGATAAATGGCTTTTCTTCCATGTATGGTGAACTAAGCACAGATCTAGCCAGTGGATTTACAGATATGTTTGCTAGATTTCCAGCTATAATGTACTTGCAAGAGGGAATGAGAGATGCAACATCTGGGAAGCCAGCCTACAACATTTACCTTGGAAAGCATGGAGTTGATAGTGGTATACAACCGTTTGACAGTCAACAGGCTGTCCTCCCACCTCTTGAGAAACTATTTCATTTTGGCCTATTTCCAGCATCATGGTCAAACAAAAAGGTTGTGCCTATGGTAAAAAGTGGAATGCTGGTAAAGTTTATTGAAATCTTGCTAAAACTTCTTCCGCCAGTCACAGCTGCGAAGAACGTGACGGACATGTTGTCAGTAATTTATGTTGCCTTGGCGCTTGATCAAAAAGCTGTAAGCCCAGGTGCTGAAAACTTCAATGATACAATTTATGGAATTCAGCCAGCTATTAATGCACAAGAAGCAAATGAACTTTGCAAGTACGGTTTCTCTACAATGCTTAAAACTTTGATCTCAAGACAGGTGAGCGGACTTGGGTTAAGGAAACCAAGGTTTTGATGATTCAGCTGCTTGATTCGTTAGTTGCAGTGCCAGTTGCTTGCTATCATTTAGAGAAAACAGGCGAGTGGGAAGGAGTTAGGGAGCGCATGAAAGAGTTAATTTTTGTACTCGTTGTCTGGTACATGCAGTTACGTCAGGAAATCCACAGAATTGAAAAGCGATGTGTAAAGATTGCACCAAGAGTAGATTAGTGTGTGGGATTCACAAAGACATCTACGATACTTGGAAACCAGATTCAAGACTGTGCGAAAGATGTGCCAAAGAAATTATCAGCAAACACAAATCACCTGTTGCCGATTTAAAACAATGCTTTCTTGTTCAGACATGGATCCATCGTATGAAAAGTATGGCAAAAGTGTCTCAAAAGATTTCACAGAGTCATTCAATAGCAATCATGATGATTCAGATGTCATTCACATTCATGATATTGCCCATAACATAAAAAATGCAGAAGCCTCTCTGGAAAGATGGACTCATTTTGACGGAGAAACTGTTTACAACAGCTCCGACATCACCGTATGGATGGCAAATCTTGATGGAGAACATGATCAATGGTTAAATAATGGTACTTCACATTGTGCAGTTCTTCAATTTGACAAGCAAATTGACGAGTTGTCTTTGCAAAGGATAAGTTCACAAGTGATCGACTCTTGCAAAGAAGTCGGTCAGCAAATAAAAACTGAGGTCTCTGAAATAAGAAGGATATGGTTTGCTGATTCTCATGAGAACATTGGTAAGCCATTATTCATAGCAGTCAGTGGAAGAGGCATTATATTTGTTACTGACGATTACAGCCAATGTCTTTTCTTTTACTGACAATCGACGTTACCAAGAAAGCTCACATATGTTGGCAAGGGAACCAAAAAATACGGAAAACGATCCGATTCCTCAGCAATATGTTGGATTTGACAGGTTGCTCTGGCACGTATCTTCTTGCTGCTGATCTTGGATTCAAGTCTTCAATTCGAGTTTTCCAGGGAAGCATGATGCTACGAAATCAAAGAAAACTGCTGCCAATAAGTAAACTATGTTCTTTGCCAAACATGGGTCTTGTCGTTAGGACATTGACAGTTCAAAAGAAGCCAAGCCTAGTGCCATGTGGAATAAGTGAGATTGTTTCAAGCAATCTCTTGATTGTTACTGATCCAGTAAATGAAACAGTTGAAGTTCTTGATATGTCAAGTGATTGCTCCACCAGAATGTGCATTTCCAAAATCAATTCGAATTTGTTTGAGCATCCATTTGACTGTATATCAGTTGCTCCTGACAAAATTGCAATAACCTATCTGTCTAAAGATGATGGGAAAGTCCACATAATTCATGCCAACAAAAAGTGCATTGCCTATTCTTTGGAGGAGCTGACCTGCCGGTTCCTGCTGGCCTGTGCATGCTTGGAAATAGAGTGATGATATCAGATAGAGAGCAACATTGCATATATTTATTTGACATTCCTCCTAAAAATCTTGCATTATTCTTAGGCACAGCTGGTGAAAGTGGGTTTGACAATGGTCCAGTGTCAAAAGCAAGATTTTCAGGACCAGTAGGGTGGTGCAGTCGTGGTCTTGTGCTGTATTTTGCAGAAAATCCCAGAGAAACTCAAGGAGCTCTCAGTGTAGCTTCGCCACTTTCAGAAAAGTAAGATTCAAATCCTTCTGGAGAAACATTGCAGGATGTTTCAGAATGATTTCACGAAGGGAGAAAGTGGCCCTTAAAAAAGACTTATCGTTTGAGCAGAAGATTTGGAATGTCAAGGAGGGCCTAGAAAGGTTACAGCAACCAGCACAACAGCTGTCAGAATTAATTGCAAAGATCAGGGATCTGACAAAAAGAAATCGACTAGACATCACGGATGGATCAGTGGCTTCCCAGACCGCTGAGGCAGTGTATGTTGCCCTTCTGTGTGCAATGCGTTACATCAAAGATTATTTCACATACATTGGACAGGGGGAACTAATCGAGAAGATACAATTAAAATGTCTCACCACAGGATTAGTTGAGTGCTTATTTGGCCATATGACAGAAAACCTTCAAGGCAACAACATCAGGTACCTTGAAATGTTGCATCATCTTACAAACGATGCTTTCACCTTACTGCTTCCTTATGTCATTTCAAAGGAAACTGGCATTTCAGTTAGAAGTGAAAAGGAACGAGGAGGTGCAGAAACATATTCATATTCACAGGATGAACTTGATATAGGCCATACTTAATTACCTTGGAGATTTCTTTCTGTAAAGAAACAAGACATGTTTACTGTTGAAGATTTTCGTAAATGTAGAAAAGCAAATCTTGAAGGAGGGGAGACAAGGAAGTCATGTTTTTGCATCTGGACTAAGGAGGGTGTAATGGACTACATGGACTTGACATCAAAAGATAATATTGACAACGAAACTAGTGCGGCACTGCAAGAGATTGCAACTGCATTGAAGTCTAGGCCGATGAGAAGTCTTCGAGGCTTTAGCAAACGAAGATTTGGTACAGCTCCAACGATTCTGGGTACATATGGTTTAAGAAAGGATCTTGAAAGTGTTAATGGAACAATACACTCAATACAAAGTGAACAATATCTTGCAGGTGATGTAACATTGCACGACAATGAAGAATTTGCCCTTGATTTGGGAGAGTTTATCATTTTTAGAGGCTCAGACGGGTATCCATTTAACATACTGCAGTTGGTAAAGAGCTATCGAGGAGATGAATTGAATCGAAAAAGATTAAAGGCAATTTTTTGACGCAAGACCAAGTCGAAGAAAACAGTTCAGATGTCTTTTACAAGGTGGATCCCCAATGGAAAGGGTGCTCTATGTCCTTTCCACATGTATGAGGAAGATCAAATTTTCGCAGTAGAGCTGTCTCTTTGTCTGCCGACTTTGAATGAAAGTCCAGATACAGTAAGGTATAGGATGGAAGGAGAGATTTATAGTTTAATTCAACCACTTCCTGAAAAATTTGAAAAAACATTACAGCAAGACATGGAGCTACCAGATGGAGATGTTCTCGAAGACATATCAGATGTATTTGGAAACTTTGAAACAGGAACGCAGTTGACCTATACCGACCAAAGAGAGAGGACAGGTCGCGGTAACTTTTACGCAACAGTGATGAATGCTCTTTTAAACTGATTTTATGGAAAACGGGAGCTATAACGCAAAAAGGGAGTGTAAGTCTCAATTTTCTAGTTGTGTAGGTTGCCATCTGCCATCAGTTGGACTCGCCATCCAGGAACGCAAAAACAGGTGTCCCTATTTGTCCACAGTGCTAATATTATCATATATGGGTCAGATGTTTCAGGTATAGATAACAGTAGCTTGCCTGCAGTCTTCCTTTTGTGGAAAATAGAAATACGAGAAAATCGAAAGAATACGCATCAGTGAACAATTCTCTTAATTTGATTTTGAAAAAGAAAGAATGCACGCAGTCTAAGATAGCAGTCACTTAAAACTTGCCTTGTCCAAGTTTTTATCAAAGGGCCCCGAAAATTTCTCACCGGGGCACTTAGATTGTAAATAAACATGATCATAAACAAACGGAGTATCATAAAAAAACATGATCATTCTCTTCCTGAAATTTTCTCCTGTAGCTCTGTATTATCCAGTAAACGATTAGCGTTATATTGTCACTAGATTGCAATGTTAATCGTATCATTGTCAATAATTCTGTATTTTAACTATTTGTCTGTAACTAGTATCCTGTTCCCTAACTCTTTTCGTAAAATTCTGAAAACAAAAATTATCATGTAAAGTGTTGTAGTCAAGGTGGACCTCTGCACAAAAGGGGCAGTTGTCTCCCTTTAAATTGTTACGTATAAACTAAATGATCATGATTGTTACGCCCTGTCCCTACTGTGTCATCAGAGGGTAGGAAATTTAAAAAAATAAATAAAAAAAGTATCTGTTCTTATCACCTTGATATCTGATATGTGCCCAAGGGCGCTCAAATATCAAACTGATTTTTGGAACTGGCTTGTCGGCATGAGGCTTGCCTCACTGTGAGCACGGGTTGCCCTGGCATTGTAGTACAGCCATGGGTGGTCCAGCCCCTTTTCATCAATTGGCAATGATTTTCATCTTTTCACAGTTGCATTCATTCATATCCATATTGTTGATATGACTGGCTAACTGCAATGTTAACTAGGAGCTAACATTGTATTTAGTTGGTTACTTTTGCATGAAAGTAGTTCAAACCTTGTACTAGACATCAACACAGCCTTGTACTGCAAAGCCTTCAACGTGTTGTGTTCTTGCGTTTTCTGTTCTGTTTTCTGTTGTTGCTTTTCTGCCTGCCTGTTTAGTAGTCAGTCACTTCTAGCCATCCTCTTTTGTGTGCTAATAATTAATGGCACATTTTCAATTTCAGACGACTGCTTGCTGACTCAAGACTTATGAAACAAGATTAGTTTTTCTTCACAAAAGGGATGGTGAGTACATCAGTTTTATATTTCAGTATATTTCAGTACTTGATCATCTTCCCCATCAGACTGAACATTCTTCACTCAATATTCAACATATCGATCTATTCAGAGATCTTCTGATGGCCTTAACACATGTGTCAGCTTGTTTCTGCAATCGCCAAGTTGTCAATCGCAACACTAACAGTTCATACTTACCTGGCGGGGAAGACAACTTAATCAAGAAGGCGTTTCTTCGAGGGTGAGGCCTTTCCATTGCAGTTTGGCTGGGCTGACTCCTGCGATTACCCCCAACTTGGGTAGCTCGACTGTACAATTTCTGGTAGTAGGGACCTGTGTTTGCGCTAGTCTCACAATTGTATAAAGAATCCAGCCAACCCAAGCAGAATCCCACAAGCAGTTCCTCAAAAAAGACCCTCCGTTGCGCCTTCTTGATCACTCACAATATCACAATAGAGGTAGATTGTCATAGAAAGACTTGTCATTGTTTGTTTGCTTGCCTTTGTCTGCCGTAACCTGGCTCACCGTCTGCCTTAGTAATGTTGCCTTAAATGTGATGCTTTCAGACAGGGCAATCATCGTTTCTGAAATGTTTCGGCTACAGCATGCCTATTTTGTAGCATTTGATAAAAAAGGTGAAATTAAAAGAAGTTCAACATTGAAAAAATCTTTCTGTCGAAACTCTTCTATGTGCTGCTAACAATATATATACTTTGCAACTTTCAGAGCAGCATTTTCCCAACTGAGTGCCCACCTTCCTATATTAACCTCAATGAATTAGTTTCTATCAGGTGGTCATCTTTTACTCTGCACTACATAATGTAATAAAAGTTTATCTATAATTATACTAAATATCAATAATCAAGAAGAAATGATAAGCGCTACATAGTGTCAGTTAGCATTTGAGAATTAGAAACTTGGTAAAATCAATTGACAGAGTGAAAGTAAGAACAATTCAGGTAAAATTGAGGCAAGGAGAACTGTATTATTGAAAGAAGATTGTTGGGCCTGTGGAAATCTGCATGGCCTATTTTCACAATTCCAAATCAAATACTTTTTGTAAAATCATTCTAATAGCCATTTCCAGGGATGATTGCACAACAGAGTTTTGTTTTTTATTTCCCTTACACAGTTTCATGGTTTTCTTCTAATTTTTGTATTTTGGTTGCTTAGTGGCAAGATGCTTTTTGGTTGCTTAGCAGGTTTGATATCCATGTCAAGAACTCAAACTTACAGCTAAGCTGACTGTTACTGAGGATGAGCTGCCTGCACTTGAAGGGTTATTCCCCCCCTCCCCCACAAATACCCATTCTG
Organism: Rhopilema esculentum; assembly: GCF_013076305.1. The sequence goes on from NW_027019317.1 coordinate 13,052,271, forward strand.
AAGATTATTTCACTTAATTTCGGACAAAATCTTGAATGTTTCTGCAATTTTTGCAACATTAAATTCAAAATATTCATTTTCCTGACGTAAGCTTTAAGAAGGTGGAGGCTTTCAGGGATTGTTCAATTTTCAATAATTACATCACAGGCCAATTGTGAAAGTGCCTTCAATGGAGAACAAAGTGACTTGTAAGAAAAAACAATCACAAAAGCATTTTGATTCAAGGAATTCAAAAAACCATCACTCATCTCTTTTCATTCGAGCAACTATGGTGAACCTTTCCTTCAATTATGAACTCTTCGGGTTCGCCACTCGAGTAATGCACAAGTGGTTATATGCAAAGTTTCATCTTTCTTAGAATCATATCATCAGTCATTGACAGAATGCAGTCATAGAACATCTTCCATCCTCTCATCTTATCAATTTATCCCGTTCTCCAATCCAACCGCTACGAGGGAAGCTGAAAGTTAAGTTTAATTTTTTTCCAATGATAGTCAAGTGGTTTTTTTGCCCCTTGGGTCACTGGAAGGCTTGTTCATGAATAGATAGTAAGAGTAAGCACGACAACATGGAGCAACAGCCATAATTTCTCCAATAGAAAGCCTTTCCCCGCTGTCACAGCCCCATGCTGCAGCGATGCTGCTGAGTGGCCATATGAAGCCAAATAACCCATTCACTAACTCACTCACTCACTCACCTCGACGACGTTCTTCAACATCCACAGATTGATTACTTTGCTACTGGAGTGAAAGAGCAGGCAGGCAACAGGCAAAAAGGCTGAGCGCTCCACAAGCAATGAGCTAGACTTGTGGAAAGTCTGAACTGAAGACATGAGACTAGGTATCCCTTCTCCGCCTTTTGGCTAAGATCTGATACCCATAAGTGCTGCCCCAACAAGTAGAGCATCCATAAAACTACTGAGGGTTAAATGGGGCCGAGAAGCCTGCCCCAAGGGGTGCTATGCCCCTTGGTCGCAAAGATCAAGATCTTTATATTGAGAAAGTGGCACTAAGCCAAGATTCGGATTCTTATATTTGGCCAGAGGAGGAAGCAGAATTGCTACGCCAGCACAAGTCCCAAAGGCGACAGTAGACAAATCGCCGCCTAAGCGCTCCTGTGCATCCGTCGTAAGGAACCCACCAGAAAAAAGTTACACCGCCCAAGCAGCTGCAGCTACAGTCCTAAATATATATGTTCGCAGGTCAGGTGAAGTAAGAGATAACCCACCAAACGGACGACATTGCCCCAGGTCAGTATGCTTACATATACCTAATGCCCACATCATTCCATCTGCTCTGATAAAAAGGCTCACCGAAGCCGGAATCAAGCCAAGCCACCTCCAAAGGCTACCTAATGGAGACCTGAAGATAACATTCCACACATTGGAGGATAAGGTACATTTTGTTTATCTCCCGTATGTACATCTGCCAAGGAGAAATTGGGAGCCAGGCATGGAAAATCCACCACCAATGGACACCACATTGACCAATGCTCGATGCTGATACTGCCTTGACTCCTGTGGCTATCTCGGACACCCAGGAATCCAAACAGAGGAAGCTCCATTGGGTCAAGAGGATAGAGAAATTGTGGCCGCTGAAGGGTCATGCAGTACTGAACTATCACCAGGATGTTATGACAAAACCGAACATGCTACGATGGAGTGGTTGCTGACCCAGCTTTAGAAGAGACAGCTGTTACCCGCGTCCACTCATCGTCAGATAATGGCATGGGTACTGAGAATCGTCAAGTCGCAGCTCCCAAGAAGTTGGCTAGCACACCAGACCTCTTCTCGCAACTTGAATATGGCCAATCAGTGAAGAACTGGTATGAAACATCTTCACCAAATGGTATGTCCCCCTCTTCTACCTTTTCTTCCCCTTTACCTCTTTCTACCCAAGACTCTGTTTGCTGCTGTCGCCCCAGTGGCCTCTAAGAGGTCCTTTCAGGACAATAATGTCTCTCACATTTCTGCCGTCCGAAGGCCCTCTATCAAAAAGAGGCCAAAAGGTCGTTTAGCTCGGCAAACCACCCCTTCTTAATGACCAGTGATTTTGGTGAGTGATGGCAGGCATCGATATATTATCAATAAACGTCCATGGCCTTTTTTCAAACGCTGCCCCACACATCAGGGGGGGGGGAGAGTTTCAACAATCATTGGAGGTGATTTTAATTGTATCTCAAATATATTTCTTGACAAACAAAGTGGTGACAGCCAAGCAGGTGCCACTGCCTTAGATGCCCTGACCGATCTTTTAAAAGCCTTTAGCCTTATTGATGTTTTTCGTTCAATGCATCCATCTGCACCCAAGTTTACCTGGACCAACTCAAAAGTTTCATCTCGGGTAGATAAGTTCTATGTTTCCCCTGACATTTTAGCAAACACAAAACACTGTGAGATAACAGTGTTTCTCTTTTCTGATCATGATTTTAAGAAGGGGTGGTAGCTCGGCAAACCACCCCTTCTTAATGACCAGTGATTTTGGTGAGTGATGGCAGGCATCGATATATTATCAATAAACGTCCATGGACTTAGGGACCCTGTAAAGTGCTCCAATGTAGTCGACTGGCTCAAAACTAGGAGGGAATACATTGTTTTTTTACAGGAAACTTTCTTCTCTGAGCCTGATGACACCAACTTTCTCAAATCGATCTGGAAAGGATCTATTTTTTCATCCTTTGAAGGAAAGCATAGCAGAGGGGTCACTACCCTAATTAAAGAGTCTTTATTCGCCAAAAGGCCCAGAGTCACTCATGATAACTGGGACACCAACGACTAAAATCAACTGGGACACCAACGTGGGTCAGCGCTGTCTTAGACACCAACTACTAAAATCTTCAGCTTTTAAATATCTATGCCCCATGCCCTATAGGCGAAAATGCCGCCTTTTTTCAAACGCTGCCCCACACATCAGGGGGGGGGGGAGAGTTTCAACAATCATTGGAGGTGATTTTAATTGTATCTCAAGTATATTTCTTGACAAACAAAGTGGTGACAGCCAAGCAGGTGCCACTGCCTTAGATGCCCTGACCGATCTTTTAAAAGCCTTTAGCCTTATTGATGTTTTTCGTTCAATGCATCCATCTGCACCCAAGTTTACCTGGACCAACTCAAAAGTTTCATCTCGGGTAGATAAGTTCTATGTTTCCCCTGACATTTTAGCAAACACAAAACACTGTGAGATAACAGTGTTTCTCTTTTCTGATCATGATAGCCCCTTTTTGTCCTTCAAATTGCCAAATTCGCCACCTTGTGGCAAAGGTACCTGGAAATTTAATACCAGTCTCCTAGAAAATGAAGAGTTTACCTGTAACATGAAAAACTTTCTGAAATATTGGGTTTCTCAAAAAAAAGATTTTGCAGGCAAACTACATATTTGGTGGGATATAGGCAAAAAGAAAATAAGAAACCGATGCAAAAAGTTTTCAAACCGCATAGCTAAGGCAAAGAGAGAAAAACGCACAGCCCTAAAAGACCTAACAACATTAATAGTGCACGTATCAGAGCAAAGGCACTTGAATACCAATCAAATGAGAAATCTTCACGCTATTTTTTCAGTCTTGAGAGCTCACGTCAATCAAAAAAGTTATTCGAAAGTTGAAAACCCCAGATGGTAGAGTATTACAGGATAGTAGGGACCTGCTTAGCTGCATTGCTAACTTCTACGAGTCCTTCTATTCCCCCGAACCTGTCAACATTGAAAAAAAGAATACTCTTTTGAATACTATTGACCAATTTATTCCCGAAAATGAAATCACCAATATGAAATCAAACAATTGCCTGGCTCGGATGGCTTACCAGCTGAATTCTATTGTTTCTTTTGGATGAACTAGGTTCAGCCTTAGTAGATGTGCTAAACTTTTGTTTCAATATGGCCTTCTCACAGAATCCATGCGTTTAGCCATAATTTCCCTCTTGTACAAAAAGAAAGACATCAAACTTCTTAAAAATTGGAGACCAATTTCCCTACTTAACGTTGATTACAAAATAGCCTCGAAAGCTTTTGCAAGTAGACTGTAACTGATACTACCATCCATCTTAAACAGTGACAAAACCTGCTCTGTACCAGGCAGGTCTATATTTGAAAATCTCATGCTAGCAAGAGATTCCATTGATTATTGTCAGGAGAAGAAACTGCCCCTTTCATTGATCAAAATTCACCAAGAAAAAGCTTTAAACCGTGTAAACTGGGACTTTCTTCTAAAAGTCTTGGAGAGAATGAATTTCGGCCAAAAATTCATGTGTTTTTTAAAAACCATGTACATAGATGTTTCTTGCCAAATTAGCGACAACAGCTACCTTTCTAGGAAAGTAACCCTTAAACGTGGTGTAAGACAAGGCTGCCCATTGTCCTCGCTATTATATTGCATAGTAGCGGAGACCCTAAGCAAGATCATCCATCAAAACCTTGGAATTGATGGCCTCTGCCTTCCAGGTTCACGAAAAGAAGTTAAAATTTCCCAATATGCAGATGATAACACCCTATTTCTAAAAAATCATTTTTCCGTTGAAGAAGCCATAGCCACTTTAAAATTGTACGAATTAGGTTCCGGATCAAAGGTGAATTATGATATTGGCAAGTCCTGTGGAAAGTGGTTCAACAAGCCCCCATATATTTCCGCCTCTCTGTCTTCCCCTCGAAAATGGACCGAAAGTGCCCTTAAAATACTAGGTCTTGAATTTGGGACTCAAACAGCCCTTGAAAGCTATTGGATAAAACGGGTTGAAAAATTCACAAACAGGCTTGAAGCCTGGAAACACTGATCCCTCTCTTTAAAAGGTAAAGCCCTGATTGTAAACACTATTGCTCTTTCTGGCGTCGTCTTTGTAGGAACAATATACCATCTCCCTTCTGCTATAGAAAAACAAGTTAATCGAGTTTTTTTTTCAATTTATCTGGGCTGGCAAAAACGAGCTGGTCAGCAGAAAGACAATGTTCCAACCCCCAGAAAAAGGTGGTCAAGGTCTAGTTGACATACACCTGAAAACAAACGCCCTACACCTGAAGTTTCTCAAGTCAATTATTGTCACCAATTATGACTCCCCTTGGGTTTATTTTGACGGCTACAATATTGGTTTTCAACTTTTCAAGTACTTTCCAACTGCAAAATTTATCCGTTCCAATTTGTTTCCTCATGCTCTAACACCATTGTTTCCTCATGCTCCACATTACACTCGTTTCTCTCGCATAATAATGGCACCATAACCCGTGTCTGGAAACAAACTTTGGGGCTTTTCCCAACATTTTTAACGGAAATCGACTATTAACTATCTTTCCTTCGGGAGGCACTGAATTACAAAAAGGTACACAAAAAGCACGAGTAGTTCAGGGTCGTGAATCAACACAAGGATTATGAATCAACACAATAATTATTTGTTGATGGATTTTTGAAAAATTTGAACCTCTGACTTTGGCCCTGAGCATTGAATCATTCTGCCTCTTTTCACCTACCGGAAAGTAAAACAAAATTTAAAAATTTATCATTATGATTGCCATATTTGCATTATGTTATGATTATAGATACGCTGAATGTTAGACATATTATTTATCAATCAAAATTAGGGAGATGCATTGCTTGAGTTTTTGTTACATTGGCAAACTCCAATAGCTGACATGCAACACGCCAGAACAATCAAAGATAGGTATCTTTCACTTACAACTTTACAGACGCAATATTTTGATGGTTTTGTTTCCTTTGGCTTCCCTGTTTCATGTGAACCTACAAAAGTAGAAATGATACACTACTTCCAACCCGTTTCTAGATTACGGAGACTGAACAAGTGGATCATAATGATAAAAAACTCATTCAATCTGTTCAGGCTTGATTCGTTTGCAAGTGACAAAATTTAAAAGGTTTGATATGGTTCATGATTCATAAGAGTGCTATATGTTGCAAGTAGCTACTTAAAGTATCACACTCACTGCTCTGGCTCGACAACTCGAACAACTCAACAACTCGATAATTTCTTCATTTTCCCCTTAGTTTTGAAGCATTAAATGTTATATAGAGAAGTCAATCTAGTCATGTGTAAAATTACCATAACGTTGTAATAAGGTGAAGCGCATAGATTTGTTATTCCTTACTGATCTAGAAATGAAGTTTTAGTCAATTACAATTAGGATACATAAAGGAATATAATATGTTGTAAACACGTACTTGCATCAGGAATTGGCGTAGAAGTAATAGGCTCTTCTGGCTCTAGATGTGGATGCTCGTCCTCATTTTGCATACCTAAAATAGGAGCACCATAAAATATACATGGTGAGTCGAGTGATGAATGGGGAAATGGTAACATTTGTATTATTTTTTTTAATTCTAGACTGCTAAGACAAGTTTGAGAACACCAACCGTCCCTTCTGCAAAGAGTCTTCTCTTTTCTTGGTGCTGCTCCTCTCTCCTACTCTGATAATCAATTCCCTTCAAAATAAATTTTGTTTGTGAGATTAGGAAATATCTTTAAAAAAGTCCACTCTGTCGAAAAACATCAATTGATGAATTCTTTTCTTGAAAGATGATTGTCATATTTGATTCAATAACAAATATTAAAAGTGTCATAATTCATACCAACTGAAATGCAGCCCTTCTTTTTGGAGTGAAGAGCAGGTATTTCTGCTTGGTCTCTGGAGACAGGTTTTCCTGCAAACGAAACAATTTCTACAAAGGTAATATACTTAAAAAGCTCGGTTGAATACCAAATTACAATTACAAGTGTCATAAATAGATCAATAAAGCAATAACAATTGTGAGCTAATTGTGCATTTCATCTATTACGCTCAATTTTTTAAGAACACGAGCCTCAAAATTGGTCAAGAGTTAAGAACAAATCAAGTACAAGCTAGGGCTGAGCTACTGTAAAATGCAATTTTTAACAACGTTTTATCTCAGAAACGAGGATTTTTCGCCATGTTTGGGTGCTTTTTCGGTAGTGAATATTCAAACTTGGCAGCAAATGAAGGTTGCCTCACCCACTTTGTTGACAAATGAGGCCTGAACACTTCCCTAGAGCGAAAAAGCTAGCAATTGCACTGCTTACACCCTCAGCTTCAGATTTTCGAAAAAATTAAGAACAGTCAGCCTGAACTCAAATTTAGTGGTTTTTATAAAAAGTGAGTGTATTTGATGAATCATCTGATTGCTTACCACAAAGTTCACATCCGCGTTTTCTTTTCTAAGGCTTTCATACTGCAAAGACTCTAGGGCAAGAAAATAATTCTTGTTAGCGATATCAAACTGATGACTTATCAAGGTTTAGAAATTCCAGGTATAACAATTCGTATGAAAAAATCAGTAACATGAAGACATTCCGGTTAAGACTTTAGCAAGATTCAATTCAGTACCGTTTTTCCCAATCTATAAGTCGACCCTTGAATTTTTTACTAAAAGTGCAAAGAACTGGTCTCTTTCATTGCGAACTTTCAATATTTCATTAAGAACATATATACTATTGCGTTTTAGCTGACAAAAATCACGATAATCGCGAAAGAAAGAATTTCTGTTCCAAGAACCGCAGTTCACACTCTCCTATCAAAAGTTGTCCAAACGCAAAATTGTTTATGCTAAAATTTCTTGTAAACTACCATTACAAATTCAAAGCAAGCTTTCTCAAGGCTTTTCGTATTGTACAGACCTAGAAACTCGTCTTGTATGCCGAGAAATAAGGTATTGTATAATCATATAAAAATATATAGCCGTACTGGTTATTTGTTTGAAGAAATGTATTACATACTTACCAATAAGCCTTTCTTTTATACAATTTTCAATGTCTTTGCATGTCGATTGGTGATCATCCCTTGGTTCCAAAAAGGTTTCATTTTCCTCACACAAAGGCTCTTCTCCACCTGTGATCCCTGGTTAACAAAAATTCCAGTTAAGAAAATATCCAAAACAAATTTGATATAAGAATGTCACCCAGCAATAATCTTTCAGCAAAGGAATACAGTTCAAGCGTCATAATTGATATCGGCTCTCTCTAGTGATTTCGATCCCTAATGAGCAAATATTAATTTTTTAAAATGGCTTTGAAAGAAGAAAACGTTTTGAAATACTTTTGTGTTTTGACTGACAAAAATCATGACAATCGCAAAAGAAAGAATTTCTATTCTAAAAACCGCAGTTTTCTCTCCTCTAAAAAGTTGTGCAAACGCAAATCTGTTCGTCTGATACTGTTCGTCTGATGCCTTTTTATATAAATGAAACTTGATTGGTAGACTGATATTGTGGGGGTAGTAGAGGTAGGGTAAAAGGACATTCAAAAGTTTTATTCTGTTACCGATATCTGTTACCGTATTCCAACCCATGCAGCTTGAAAAGGAAGATATAGGGATTTTGTGTGCTATAGAAAAAAAGAAGAGAGGTTAACAAATTAAGTAGTTCTATTGATCTTTGTTATTTGGATTAGTTAAGAACATCAACAATATATCAAATGTTCACAAAAGTTATTGTAAGAATCATTGAATAATTTGTATTCGATTAGACAATTGACACTATAATTGAGCTGAATGCTGGTAATGAATGTTCACAATGATTGTAAATCTACATTTTTTAAAGATCAGCTCATCAGTTAATACATAACTATCCAGGCTTTGTGGCTGTGCTCCAGACTCCTAACTTGAAGGTGAGGGGTCTGGAACACAGGCCAAGATAATAATGCTTCTTTGGAGTCATTTAAATATGTATTATATGTATTTTCTGATTAGAAGTCCTATCTATTTCAAAATGAGTTATGAATTTTGAATTAACTTTTAGTAAGCTAAATTGTGTATAAATTATTTTAACTTTCACCTTTTAAGCAGGTCGTTAGAGTTGGATCTCTTGCTCTTTGTTGAGATTTTGTTATTTTGGCATTGTTTTTGGCAAAGTAAACCGGTCTCCCGATGCCTTTCTCAACCTGCCTTGAAATTTCTTGTTGTAGTTCCTTTGAAATAAGGATTTCCAGTTATTAAAGCTTCAAAAGCCAACTTTTACAAAGTAAACGAAAATAAAATATTTTGGCTTTTGAAAATCTTAAAAGTCGTAAAAACGAAAATGGAAATCACCATGAAGATGTGATATTTTTTAAACGGATGTGTTCTTCCAAATCCAAATTTACACGTAAAATCCAAAGATGATGCGTGTAAATATCGTGAAATGATGTTGTATGTAAAGATTGGTTTGCTAGGAACATGTTCGGCATGGACATTTCCACGAGGTTCAGAAGGCTAACATGAGCTAATTGTCAAAATGTTGTACCATTAAAATCAAGCGAATCTGAAAACATTGGTAGGACCTTGACAATTAAAAAGAACGTTATACCTCCTTCCGCACATCTAAGAACTCTTCTCCAAAGACGGTGCAGCGAATGGCAAGGCAAGGAACAAATCGTCCTTTATCATGGGACTTAACCGTTGTTTGCCAGTTAAGCCACTGTAAGATCTGTGAAAACCAAGATTGTAAGCTAAATTATTCTACTTGAGAAGATAGTCAAAGCCGCTACAGATGACTTGTCTTAATGTGCAATAGCCTGTTTGCATTGTCAAAGAGACTTTATATAATCATTATATGCAATGATTGAACACTACGTGACTTACATGGGCATCCTTTGACTTCGAAAACAATTAACAATTTCCTAATTCATCTTTCGAAAACAAATCTATAATGCTTTTCCACAACTTTCTCATTTTGATAGAATTCCATGAGGACATTGTAGAAATAATGCATATGGAAGCTCTGCATGCAAGCCGATCTTAAACGTTTTCTGTTTTTCGTATTATTCGCCGATTCTTGGTAGCTAGTTGCTAGGGAAAATGCTTGTTCACTGTTGTCAATATTGTGATACAAGCATAGATGAGATTTATGTGGATGGACAGTGGAGTGAAACCTATCTCCAACAACATATCTTCTACTGCTGTTTGTCAACGGATGGTCATACTCTCGAATCTCATAGGAACGAGCGAATGCGGTTTGGGGTTGTCTGTGCTCAATCGGCACGATATCTGGAACATTGATGCCCTAAAAAAGGTCATGAATTAGTTAAAGTTAGCCTTGGTTACTGTCAACCCATTTTAACCTATTCTAAATTATCAATTGGACTTGGGACCAGCCTGCAAAAGTTGCAAAAAAATGTAAGTAAGGTTTATGCTCTTGGAGTTGCTCACCAGTTAAAATTGACTTTCTCTTACATAAAAAACGAGTTCTCTCACAAAGAAAACATCTTTATCAAAAACAAACAAATGAAACAAACAGCGATAACGGTACAAGGCCATAATTGTCAAACTGTACTTTATTTTCTTCATACTGTAATAGTGTACTGAATTATCAGGAATATATTGGGCAGCCCCCCTAATGTCAATTTCGTTCTGATGAAACAATATTATAATAACATCAAAGTATGTCTGTCAATATTCAGTTCAATTTTTGTGATTTAAGACTTTGGCTCATCATGGGAGTAGATATTACCTGCACGATCAGTGTATCAGTGTTTCGTATCTTTTGGCTATGCATAAAATTGCAAACCAACAACATTGAATACTGTGTTGACACAGGAAACGTGCATACACGTTAAAGGTGCGGTTTGTACCATTTAGATTTTCATGTTTGACGTGAAAGGGATACTGGAATTATCACACCTCTTCATGAAAGGCGGCTTTGCATTTAGAATTCACATTGCTGAAACAAGATGTTTTCATACAGAAGTGAGAAAGCATGACGATTTCCCATTACATATGTGGGATCCGGATATATAGTCGAAGAAGATTGCAATGCAGGAAGGGTTCGTCCGCACTCATCATAAAAAAGTGTTTTGAATGTCTAATTTTAAAAGGAGGAGATAAACAAACTTGACATAAACCGGAGAATTGCTTTATAAGGGCGCTTATTATGTACATCAAACGTCAACGCGTGCCAATAACTGGTTTTTGTGTACAAACTCTTTACATCACATCACAATCACCTCAAACAGATAGCGAAGTTCCCCAATTCATATACCGTATTAGACTGAAATCAAGGGGCGATTCACTCTTAAAAATAGCGTACGAGATTTTGCTTAAAACAAAAGGATTTCTGGGGATTTTCAGATTAAACAAAAGGAATTTCATAAAAGGTGTACGAGATTTTCTTAGAGTGATTTGCCCCTTAACTGAAACTACTTTTTGATCATCTTTGCTTTTGTTAGGTTGTTCATTCGAGAGAGGCGTTGGTTTATATGTAATCTATAAAAAATGGGATAAATAAACTCTTTTTAAAAGAACCATCAGATTGTTCTTGGCTAGTTGTTCTTGGTTTTTCTACAACTTTGAGGCTGGTTTTTCTACAAATCATTACGGGGTAAGCAGTGCGATCTCTAAATATTTGGCTCAAGGAACATGTTAAAAAAGTGTACCAGCTTCCTACAGTTACATTCAAACTAAAGAAAAAGGACTGTGCTAAAACCTTCCTGTTTACAATGAAAAAAAAGCTTGAAATTTCAAGATTTTGTGTCTTTGTTTCAAAAATGGTTTGCTTGAAAAAAGGGGAGGGGTAATTTTAAATCGATAAGTTGGTGTTCATTCATTCTTTGTTGATAGCTGTGAAGGCAGTAAATGTACTATATGTACAAATATTACTCTTTTTGGACTGTAAGAAAGAAAACTCACTTTATTTGGATCTTTAGTTTCATCAGGTATTTCGAAACATCCGTCAAATTTTCCCCACAGTTTTTCAGCAAAGGCGGGTGCACTGTTGTTCAAATGCCTAACCATGGTGCATGGAGAATCGCAAACAAATGTAACGGGCTGATATTTAAGAGAAAGATACAGGTCTACCGTGTCTCTTACTGACTCTGTCAGCATCATGAACTTTGAGGCCACTGTCATCTAAAAATACAAAGGAAATCAACTTTTAAATTTTTAGATAACTTTGTTTTATGTCCCAATTCAGTTAACAAGATGCAAATATTACCTTCAAAAGAGCTTTGATTGGCAAGATATTTGTAGTTGAAATATAATGTATGCGAATTAGAATCATGGTCTAACGGCCAGGACATTAAATAGCTGAAAGATAAAATTCAACAAATGTAAAACACTTACACCATGACGACAAACAAAGTAATAAAATCCACCAGAATTTCCAGGAGTTTTTGTAACGCCATGGCAAGGAGAATTCCCGACTAGAATAGTGGCGTAAAGTTGCTGCAGTTCAAATTTCAGCATGGCCTATAACAGAGAATTGGTTTGTTTACTATACATCTCATCGACAATATAACTTCTAAATCACATCTTATTCTTTAGATATTCAAATGTGGCTGCATTTTTGTATCCTAAAAACTACCTTCAGGGGCTAGGTCGATACAAATACAAATTCAAATACAAATATGCTTGCAAATTTCTATCCAAATACCTTGTAACATTACACCTACATTTGACTTGCTGTTTGTACTTATTTTGCAATACTTTGCCATAGAAAGAAAATTTTCTGGCCTCAATTTTTCAATTTCCGAAATTCCAATACCACTCTCTTTCACATATTTCGCTAGTAGCATTGCAACACCTAGCACAATAAATAATTGAAAATTACAATTGATAAGAAAAAAGGAATCGAATTATAATCTTCACATAATGGTATGCATAGCTTCATAAGAACCAGTAAATCTAAGTTCAGGCTGATTGTTCTTAATTTTTTCGAAAATCTGAGGCTGGATTGTTCCTAAATGTATAGGGCATAAGCAGTGCGATTGCTAGCTATTCGCTCTAGGGAGATGTTCAGGTCTCTTTTGCCAACAAAGTACGTGAGAAAACCTTCATTTGGTGGCAATGTTTGCATATTCACCGAAGAAGCACAGACATATTGCTAAAAATTCTCGATTTTGAGAAAAAACGTTGTTCAAAATTGCATTTTGCAGAAGCTCAGCCTCAGCTTGTTCTTAATTTGTTTTTAACATTTGACCAGTTTTGAGGCTTGTGTTCTCATAAAATTGTTCTTATAAAAAAGAGTGTAAATTATTGAACGATAACCATACCTTAAAGGTCGTCTTTCCTGTCTTTCAAGTAAACACTTCGCTTTTCGTTTTCAGTGTTGATTTCAAACTTCCTCTGCATAGATGGAATCACTGGAGGAATATCTGCCATATCAATTTTAAAACGAAGTCTTGCTTTAGAATAAGCACATTTTTCCAGTATGTGCAATTTGATTTTATCAAGCATTCCTTCCAGCTTGTTCTCACCCTCCTCGTATTGCTCTTTTTTAGGTGCAGCTTTCTTTGCTTGCAATGTTACCTGGTTATTAAAAAAATAGTGATCCTTGGTGCAACGTTTTCGTCAGTCACTAAGAACTAAGAGCATAAATTCGGGAAAGACTGCACTCAAAGGAGGCAAAGGGAACAAAATGCCTAAAAAGGGCAAAACAATAGTGCAATGAAGAAAAATGCTAAATTTTGCGTGGACAAGGGGGAACTGGCGAACTGCCCCCCTTGCCCCTGGTGTAGACGTCCATGCATAGAAAGAAGGTGTTGTCAACTAAGCACATTGTCTATCCTTAAAATACTATACTATCTATTTGGAAATCATTGAAAAATTAATGCAACCGTATGTCACCTACTTCATCAAGCGTACAGCAATTCTTTTCATTACCGTCACCAAGATAGCAGTCGCCAATTATCTCACATACACCACAAATGACAGAATTGAAATCTCTTTTCGTTCTATAGGACATCTACCATATATTGAATTTCTGATTTTTGTGGTTTTTTAACCTGTGTTGATATAAATACTATATATTTAGAACTATATGCTAAGTTTTCCAACTACTATTTTGGTGGGTAGTCTGACTTTCACTCCCATGAGATCATCAGACAGACTAATGTACTGTCAAACAAAATTGATTGAAAGCTCTTTTCAATAAAATCTAACTTTACATGCTTATTCAGTGACGATAGAAAGGGGGTGAGGTGTACTTTACTTTTCCGAAGAAACGGTCTTGTGTATTAAGTTTTTTGGCAACTAGTAAAAAGCGTTCTATGAATTGTTTAGCGCAGAAATTATGCCATATGCCATTTTTCCTGGAATATCATTAAGGTGTGGTCTCAAATTTTTGCCAAAGTCAGTTTTGCCAAAGTTGTAGATTGCATGATTACGATAAAGTCTACTCCTACTTATCTTTAAAGGAGCTTCAATAATCTTTTCAAAGATAACATTGTAAAAGATTATAACTGTTGAATTTTGATAAATGAAATCTAAAAATACCTGTTCCAGTTTAAGCAACAAAGCTCTTAGCTTGGCTTCAATGATGTTTGTTATAGGAAAACCCTCTTTCATCTGTTCTCTCCATTCCAGTAAAATGGCAAGGGAAACAAGAATCTTGCTGTGAATGTTGAATAAGCCTGGAATAGTAAGCTGCATTGTTGAGATATGGGATTGAAACAAATCATGTACTGTCATTGTGATACTTTCCCATCGTCCCGGGTCACTGATTTATAGTAAAAATTCTTTGGATTATTCTTGAATTATTCTTGAATTATTCTTAAATTTCAGCGATTTTGAGCCTTACTATTCTTAAAGACTATATTCTTTTAAAAATTGTGTTGTTACTATTCTATACTATTCTAGTAAATATGAAATAGAAGAAAAATACCGAGCTGATACGGAAATAAGTGGTTTGTAGCTCCACATGACGGATTAGTGCATTTCTTTATTTTGATGGCACATTTCTGAAGGGAATGGTGGTTTGTTAATAAATACCCGTTGCCAAGCGAAGAATTACTTCCTTGCTGATAAAGAGATTTGGAGAGAGCAGAGTTGCAACGAAAGCAGGTGCTATGCAAAGGCTCAAAAGTAACCAACGAAAGTTTGTCATAAATTATTTCGTCTGCTTTGTTAATTATGTCTACTGGAATGATGTACGTGATTTCTAGGGCCATATGGAGCTGCAAGGTTGCGGATCGGTCAGAACTGCAGTTTTCGAGATATTGTCCCCACAGCTTTTTGTCAGAAGGCTCTGCTCCCTCAAAGTTGATATCATCGCTTTGTTCCATGATTTCTGGTGTGTTGGACATGCTGTTGCCTCCATTCTTTTTCATCGCCAAAAGTGCTGAGTGTATGTGTAGACAAATCCTGCACCTCCTCACCTGTAAAATGCAAATTTTGTGAGAATAAAAGCTGATATAATCATCTTCATCTTTTTCATATTCATCATCATTATTATTATCATCATCATCTTTTTATTCATCTCGCTTACCATATTCATGCTTTCCATCAGCAGCAGCAATATGAAGATTGCCATTATAATGAAAATTTTACATTTCAATTCACGGACGCCATAGTTTCTAACCACTCTTTTGAATAGATAGGAGGCACGTAAAATAGCTAGCCTGGATATATAAGAAAAAGTATATCAATTGAAACTGGGGAAGAAAAGGCTGAAAAGAGCAGAAAACAAATATGTATAAAGTTTTTGAGATATGATACTGTTTGTATTATTGATCTATAGAGAGGAGAATCGCAAATTTGGATGCATTTGTTGCAAAAATTGCTGAATATTTTACTAGGGCTCATGGAAGATTCGCAAATAGGGCAGGGTGTTGGAAATTGATTACAGTGTGATTTAGGTAAGAGAGGGGGCATATTTGTTGTGTTACCTGTGTTAGATTATTGTCATGATTAAAGACTATCCGAAACAAGAAATTATCAATTACCTGTTTTGTTTGTCCTTGCTTTTTGCTGCAGCTGGTGGACATGCACTTAAGTGTTTGCTTTTCACCAGTGTTAAGGCACATCACATGAGGGTAACCAATTGGGTTGCTTGCCGATACCTCACCTTTAACAGCAAAACTTTTTTCAAACACCTTGACAACTGTTGGCCATCCTTCCTCTTGAATCCGTTTCATACATGTTTGGATATCCACATCTGGAGTAAAATTTTTTATGTCTTCATCCGAGAAACTACTACAGTACAACGGCTCGATTTTAGGTGCTTTCAGGTGGTCGCAAGAAAAGTCTTCCATTTTACCACTTATGACATAAGTTGCCCGTAATCTCTTGCGCTTTACCTGGTAGCAAAGCCTCTGCTTTGGATCTACACAATCAATGACAAATTGCCTTGTGTCTCTATTGCTTGTCTGTGCTGAATAGATAGTTTGCTTTGGTTCATCCATTGTCTCGTAAATTTTTACTGCATTGTACCCTGATCCTTTTTTGGCCCGTTTCTGGTCTTTCTCATAACTCCCCCCAAGATGTTGGCCACAGTCGCAAAATTTTGGCTTATGCCTTGTAGGGTATTCCAGTCTGCAAGCATGGCAATGCCCATACCATCGTTTTGTGGGTTATTACAATGTAGACATTTAAAGAAAGTTCATTAGCGTAAGCGATCCTTGGTTGATACAGTGCAATCGAGGAATGAAAGTTTCAAGCTGAAAACTGTATAAAACAATACACGGAAATCAGATTTGCCAGCTATTGACACATTACAATATTCTAAAAGGCTCATAAGAGAGGGGCCCATGTACGCCCCCCTATAAACTATTTTTGTAAAGCAATAGAGCAAAATGTTGCAAAATCTTCTGGCATGGGTTTTCGATTTGCGCTTAGCCTCCTACTTTCCAACAAAGGCCAAGATACAGCTTTTTGTTTGGGGGGAGGGGGTCAAGCCCTGAAAAATTAGTGTAACAAGAGCCATATTTCTAATCACGTCAAGGTCCTTGAATTTGGTTTCTAAGTAGAATCATTTAGGTCGCTGAAAGGTTACGGAGGTCCTGGGCAGAACTTAAAAGTGACGAGAAATAAGACGCCCCTTACTAGACGAGAAAATTTTCATTACAATAGAATTTCAGAATATTTCTTGCAGACATTTTCATCTACTTTTTCATCTATTTTGTTCTGTTTGATCGATTCAATTTTCATTAATCTAGATGTAATTTACCCTTTACACCCTCTTTTTAGATCTTAGAAACTTAAACAAGAATGGATTATAACTTATGTACATCACAACAATCATTTTTTAGGAAATTTGCTTTTAAAAAACGAGCACTGGGCAGTTGGAAAGGTTAAAAAAACATTTAATTTTTAAAAGAACAAAAACTACAGAGTTTCGTGAAAATCCAACCATTTAATGAACTGGTTGGCATAAAAATTGAGAGAAAGAGAATAAAAATAAGCTATCCCCATCTAAGTACAGCATTAGAACGGAAGGGAATCTCTTGGCAGAAATTTCATAAGTATTTGTAAACAATAAAGACATCGATAGTTTGGGGGGGGCATTGCCGTCCAGTAGAGCATTTTTGCAATAGAGCTTTTTCGTTTCCCTTTGCCTCCACTGGCCAGACCCCTTAGAATGTTAAGACTTTCTTATAAAAATGAGTGTACAAAGTACAAATAAATGCAGCACATTATACCACCAATGCCAAGATAACTAACTATCGATGTGATCTATCCAATTTTTGTTGAACCTAACGGTTATAGTAGGTTTATGATGGTGTTGGTACATATCAATACCAATTTCAACACATTTTAGGTTTTTCACACAATATGGGAGCGAACAATATTCATTTGTCAGTGATAACAGGATCCCATCCCACTGGTGGTGATCTTCTTGTTAGAGCTGATCTTCTTCCATTACCCAAAAGTAAAAGTAAAGAGGTGATGGGTTCTGTTTGGAAAATATATTGTATACTCAAGCTGTTTGTATATTTGCTATTGTGATAGTTTCACAACTTGTTGAATTTACATTTTATATTTTATTAGTTTATTAGTTATATTAGTTTATATTTTGTGAAATCCCCTGGTGGTGAGATTGTATTCCACCCCTTACACATTTCCAGTATAACTCATGTTGGCATTGTTTTTTTTGCCTGACTGTAACAGGTGAATATAACATGTCTGATGAAAATACAATCTGGCTGTCAAGTACAAATATAATTAGAACCAGTTGAACTTAACAAATAATTTATAACATATGTTTCAGATATGGATGAAATTGTCTAGGGGATGCTTTTGATGAAAACATGATTCATTTAATCATATCTAATTTCCTTATTATTTTTCTCTCATCTAGATTATTCCTGTTAGGAAAAAGTAGCTGGATATACACGATATGTGAAAGGGAAATGAAAATAGCTCATATAGGTATACAAATAGCTTTTGAGCAACTATTAAAGTTAAACCTGACTTCATTCCCAGTTTCAAACTTTACAGAACCTCAATATGTAGATTGAGCTTTTTGAATTAAATAAAAATCTCATTGAGGATAACAACAATGAAAGACAAATATCCATCTTAATAATTATGGCAAGAAAATACACAATTTAAAGATAATTGTTTCTATTTATAAAACTTTTTGCTTAAACGAAATATAAGTAGCTCAACTATGGTAATATTAAACAGATAACTCAATTAAATATATTAATTAATGTAAAGGAATATGGGAAAGGGAGAAAAATTCCAAAATACACAGTATAAATTGCTATCTAGAACCATACTTTGGGATGATATCTAAGTTTTTTAAAATAGCTATATTCTTTATTTGATGATGATAGAATAAATGATGTTTATAGCAAATTGAACTTTCTATGAAAGCTAAGGATAGAAATAATATTCAGCAAGGGGAAGAAATTTAAACTCAATCAATTATTTGATCTCCATTACACTTGTTAATGATAAAATATCCATAATTATGGAATTATGGAAATTATGGAAAGATCTTTTAACCTTCAACTGGACCCCTATAAATCTTACCGATGTTGAGACAAAAACAGTGATATTAAAGGCAGTGACATTTGAGCCTTCCTGTTCTTTACACTAAAGCACAGTTCTTACAGCATATTTAAGGAATATCTATGACTTAGTTTACTGAGAAAAATAGTAGATACAAACATAAATTCAAATACTATCGTCATTAAAAAGATGAGCTAGATCATTTGTTCAAAATCATCAAATAATAAAATAGAATCTACAATAGATGTTCAATAAGGCATATTAATTATCTAAAAAACAAGTTAAATTAAATAAACAGATGTTACTACAATAAGATATACAAATCCTAACCTATATGTAGGGAATTTCTCGAAGGTGCAGTTCTTTCAATAGATAAACTAACCAAGGACAGAGCATCTCCTATGTGAAAATTTATACTTCATATGATCAAAATGATTTCTAAGATACGTTTGGGCAAGACGAAGAGGCGGAATTTTAACATCATTAACAATATTTGTGATAGTATTCAGTATGGTTTTCTTAAAAAATTTATCAAGTTTATGTCAAGCTAAGTGATAAGGAAGACTTTTCAGCGTTAGAGGTAAGGTAACCGTCTGCTTGACTTGATACCTACATAAGAGGGGCAAACTGTTTACAAAAGAATCAGTATATTCTGTTGAGGTCATGGAAAGCACAGTCAAAAAAGGTGGCCGACAGAACATAAACATAAAAGTTTGGTTGGGACAACACACCAAGGGAAGATGGAACCTACCATTTTACCATCGAATTTGATCATCTTTGAAATGATAGGCTATTTAAACTAGTCCAACAAATCAAATGTCTTCCACATCGAACACAATACAATGCTCCTATAACGATTTAACCATCGAATTTGATCATCTTTGAAATGATAGGCAGTTTAAACTAGTCCAACAATTTGAATTTTCATATCGGACATGATGATCCAATATATGTTTATATGTGGGTAGGCCTAATCATATTGTCCCGTCATTGCCATCCGCATTAACTAGTCCAACAACTTTCACAGCGAACACAGTGCTTACATAGACCATTTCGAGTGGCAATTCAGTTGCTATACAATTCAGTCAAAATTCGCATCTCCGCAAAGTAAAAGGATATCCATATACTTCCTTCTTTGCCATCCGCCATAGCTTCGTCTACATGTTATATCCAGATTTCGAGTGCGTAACGGACATTTGTAGCATTTACAACAGCTGCAAATGCAGCCAATTGGCGCCTCGGAAAATGTAGGGGACGACTATGTAGACCAATGAAAGCATTGGGACCCTCCGGTACCCTAGGAATTACCTAGAACGAAGACTAACCAATCAGACGCATTGTTACTAAAAGTTCTACAATACTGATAATAATTGTTGTCGTTGGGTCAACATTATTTTAGACACAGAAGATTCCAAGATTCAGCTTTTAAATGTCTCTGCCCCATGCCCCATAGGGGAAAGAACTGCCATTTTTTCAAATGCTGCCTCCTCACATCAGGGGGGGGGGAGTTCTAACAATCATCTGAGGCAATTTCAATTGTATCTTTAACCTGTATCTCGACAAACTAGGTGGTGACGGCCAAGCAGGTTCCACTGCCCTAGAAGCTCTAACCGACCTTTTGAAATCATTTAACCTTACTGATGCTCTTCGCTCAATGCACCAATCTGCACCCAAATTTACCTGGACCAATTCAACAGTTTCTTCTAGACTAGATAAATTCTGTTTCTTCTGAAATTTTGGCCAATACCAAACTCTGTGAAATAACAGTGTTCCCCTTTCCGGACCATCACGCCCCATTTCTGTCCTTCAAATTACCAAACTCGCCACCTTGTGGCAGAGGTACCTGGAAATTTAATACTAGCTTTCTTGAAAATGAAGAGTTTACTTGTAATATGAAGCACTTCTTGAAATTTTGGGTCACTTGCAAAAAAGACTTTGAAGGTAAATTCCACATTTAGTGGAACATAGGAAAAAAGAAAAAAAGGAAACCGTTGCAAAAAATTTTCAAATTACTTAGCTAAAGAAAAAAGAGAAAAACGCACAGCCCTGGAAGAAAAATTTTAAAAAGCGTCAATTTCAACTAATGAAAGCAAAAAAGAAACAATTCCCCTAATTAGGAAAGGAATCAAAGAACTAGATCTTAACAACATTAATGGTGCAAGCATCAGAGCAAAAGCCCTTGAATATCAATCAAATGAGAAATCCTTGCGCTATTTTTTCAGCCTTGAGAATTCAGGTCAATCTAAAAAAGTGATTCCTAAGTTAAAAACACCCGATGGTGGAGTAATACAGGATAGTAGGGACCTGCTTGGCTGCATTGCTAACTTCTACGAGTCCCTCTATTCCCCTGAACCCGTTGATAATGAAAAACAGAATTTCCTCCTGAATACTATTGATCGTTTTGTCCCTGAAAACTTTAAATTGTTACTTGAGGAACCACTTTCCACAGACGAATGTCACAAAGCTCCTACTAAGATGAAATCAGACAAATCTTCTGGCTCTGATGGCCTACCAGCAGAATTTTATAATTTCTTCTGGGATGAAATTGGGGAAGCCTTAGTAGAAGTACTAATTTTTTGTTTTAATAAAGGCCTCCTCATTGAATCCATGCGTTTAGCTATAATCTCCCTCTTGTACAAAAAGGGAGATATTGAACTCCTAAAAAATTGGAGACCTATTTCCTTACTTAATGTAGATTACAAAATAGGCTCAAAAGCCTTGGCAAACAGACTGCAATTGATACTACCATCCGTCCTAAATAATGACCAAACTTGCTCTGTACCAGGCAGGTCGATATTTGAAATTCTTATGCTAGCAAGAGATTCCATAGATTATTGCCAGGAGAAGAAACTTCCTCTTGCATTGATTAGGCTTGACCAAGAAAAAGTCTTTGACCGTGTAAACTGGAACTTTCTTCTAAAAGTCTTGCAGAGAATGAATTTCGGCCCAAAATTCATGTGTTTTATAAAAACCATGTCTACAGATGTTTCGTGCCAAATTAATAACAATGGCCAACTTTCTAGAAAAGTGACGCTTAAGCGTGGAGTAAGGCAAGGCTGCCCACTGTCCCCTCTACTATATTGCATAGTAGTGGAAACCTTGGGCAACCTCATCCGCCAAAACCTAAAAATCGATGGTCTCCATCTTCGTGGTTTACTAAGGGAAGTTAAAATTTCCCAGTACGCAGATGACACCACCCAATTTCTAAAAAAAAAATTTTCTGTCCAAGAAGCCATAAAAATGTACGCATTAGGCTCCGGCTCAAAAGAACAAATGAACTACGATATTGGCAAGTCGTGCTGAAAGTGGTTCAACAAGCCTCTGTTTTTTTCTGCCTCTCCGCCTTCCCCTCTAAAATGGACTTAAAATGCCCTTGAAATACTAGGCCTAAAATTTGGCACTCAAACAGTCATCGAGAGCTCTTGGATAAAACGTGTCAAAAAATTGACTAACAGGCTTGAAGCCTGGAAACACCGGTCCCTTTCATTAAAAGGAAAAACCCTCATTGTCAATACAATTGCTCTTTCTGGCCTCGTCTTTGTAGGAACAATTTACCACCTCCCTTCGGCTATAGAAAAACAAGTTAATCGAGCTATTTTTCAATTTATCTGGGCTGGCAAAAATGAGCTAGTCAGCAGGAAGAAAATGTTTCAACCCGCAGATAAAGGTGGTCAAGGTGTAGTTGCTATACACCTAAAAACTAATGCTCTTCACCTCAAGTTTCTCCAGTCAATTATCGATGCAAACTATGACTCTCCTTGGGTATATTTCGCTTGCTACAATATCAGTTTCCAACTTTTCAAATACTTTCCAAATGCAAAATCGGTCCAATTTACTTCCTCATGCCTTAACCCCAACCCCTCACTACACTCGTCTTCTCGCTCTATGTAATTTGTTTAAAAGTGTTGTTGTATCGTTAAGTGCCGTGGGCACACGTGTATATACTATTTACTGCAGCATTCTCGACTCGGTCTACTCCGGCATTTTGCCGGCCCTGGCATAGCATACTGCCCTCGCGAAGCCACAATAGTGGCAAATCCCATGGGAGCACATTCTCTCCCGCCTTTCCCAAGGCCCTGAAGATGACGTATTATGGACAATTTATCATCTGGTCCTGAAAACAGCAAGTTACTTAAAAAGCTGGGATCTGAATATTCTCGAAAATTGTGACCAATGTCAGCAAATCAAAGACATTAATCATGTCTTCATAGACTGCCCAATTGCAGTTGCAGTCTTTGCGTCCCTGCAGCCGATTTTCGAACAGCTGCTCGGCACATTTCCTGTGCTCCCCTCCCTTGCCATATTCTTTGAATTCCCGAATGGCATCAACCAGAATGCCAAAACTCTCTGCCATTGCCTACTAAAAGTCACTCTGCATTCCATATGTGATGCACAAATGTGATCGCCGCTTTAAAAAAAGCCCCCCACCCTCTAGGTGTTGTTTCTTCTATAAAAGCCACTATTCGAAACAGAATTAAGTTTACCATGTCCTCTTCTTCCATATTTGCTAAAGAATTCCCCATATGGGCTTATAACGATGTCCTCTGCAGCTACCAAAATGGTATGCTCTCACTCAAGATTTAGTGATTCAATTAACCTTTTTTATCTGTCTAACGCTCTATTATATTATCGTAAACAAAAAAAGGAACAATCTCTGCCTGAAATTCTCTCCTGTAGTCTCTGTAACTTCCATTAAACGATTAGCGTTATATTTTCAGTAGATGGTAATGTTTGAATTGTCTGTTAATCGTATAATTGTCAATAATTCTGTATTTTAACCATTTGTCTGTAAAAATTATCCTGTCGCCCCCCTCTTTTCGCATAATTGCAAAAATTATCATGTCAAGTAAAATGTTGTAGTCAAGGAGGACTTCTGCACAAAAGGGGCAGTTGTCTCCCTTTAAATTGTCACGTAGATCTTAAATGATCATGATTGTTATACCAGACCCTACTGTGTCATCAGAGGGCAGGAATTAAAAAAAGTATCTGTTCTAACAAGCTTAATATTTGATATGCGCCCAAGGGCGCTCAAATATTAAACTGATTTTTGGAACTAGCTTGTCAGCATGGGGCTTGGCTCACTGGGAGCACAGGTTGCCCTGGCATTGCAGTACAGCCATGGGTAGCCCAGCCCTTTTTCATCAATTGGCAAGAAAACAACGATTTTCACATTTTCACAGTTGCAATCATTCAAGTCCATATTGTTGATATGACTGGCTAACTACAATGTTAACTAGGAGCTAGCTAACATTGTATGTAGTTGGTTGCTTTTGCAAAGTTTAAGTAGTTTAAACCTTGTACTAGACATATTTATGATTGTTAATCAAATATACACAGACTGCGAAGCCTTCAATGTGTTGTGTTTTTGTGTTCTTCTGTTCTTGCCTTTTTGCCTGCCTGTCATTTCTAGCTACCCCTTTTTGTGTGCTCAAAAATTCAAGGCTTATTTTCAATATCAGACGACTGCTGGCTGACTGAACATTCTTCACTCAATATTCAACATATCGATCAATTGGCTTGTTTCTGCAGCAGCTGAGTTGTCAATAGCCAAAATGGTAATTCATACTTACCTGACGGGGAAGACACATGGTCAAGAAGGCGTAGCGGCCGGTCACGCTTTTTCGAGCTCCTCCTCGCTGGTTTTTTGGCGTGTTTTAGCTCGGTTTACAATCTTAAATTGTTATTGCACACCTTCTTTAATAAATTTGTTATCCTGTGGAAAGTTTTTTTTCAACGATATTGTTTGAAATGGATGTGGAATCTACACTTTTTATATGGGGAGATGCACCAGAGGAAAAGAAAATTTCATTTGCGGGAAGGCTGAAACAGTCCAATGCGAAAATTTCTACAAACGACCTCGCTGCTCGTGCTGCCAAGTTTGAGACTGGAGATAACATTACCTTTCGTGAAATTATCGTTTATTTCCACAAATCCCTCAGCGATACCAATTGTGTCCAACAACTCATGGCCGTGCCCTCCATGCCTGGGCGGCAGAAATGGAACATAATTTTCTCTCGTGCTAGGATGGTGGACAAGGTCATGGAGAGTTTCTTAAAGTTTCCTACAATGCCGGAGGAACAAGTTTTTTTCACTCCTGTCAGAAGAAGGGCACTCTTAATAACTATTCCAGACGCCTCTCCAGACATCTCTGATGATGAAATTCGATTCGAACTGGAAAAGCACGGTACCGTCCAAAGAGTGTGGAAGCAAACATGGGAGGGTTTTCCTAATATATTTAATGGTAAAGGTTGTCAACTATTTACCCATCCGGCTGTAAAGAATTACCTCCCTTTATACTTATCCGCAACCGAAAAATTTCGCTTTCCTTTAAGGAAAAAACCAGTCTTTTGTAACATATGTATGAAAGACTCCCATCGATCAGGAGACTGCCCTTCACGAAATGTCAAACACTGCTACCTTTGCGGCTTGACAGATCACGAAAAGTCCAAATGTGAAAAGTTTGTTCCTCTTAAACCTGCTCGAGGTAGAACACTGCCAGGAGAAATCGATGATGATGAAGAATCAGTTTCCTCCGATATCAGTTCTGATGCAATGTCTGATGAAAATGAACCCGAAAAAGAACCTGAAACCCCAGAAAAACCTGATGAAGTGAACGGAAGAATCCCCTACAAGCACCGAAACTAAAGAACCTAAACCTACAACATCAAAAGAACCAGAGAACAAACATCCGTCTGTCTTTCCTCCATTCAAAAAAGCCACCAAAAGAGCTATCGTCACAACCCCAGAGAAACAACCTAAATCAACCAAAGTCAAACCCAAACCAAAGGACAATGTTAAGTAAACCCTCCTTTATCTTACTCTAAGCTAACAAAATTATTACTTTTCGTAAAATTTACTTTAATTTTTCTCATGGCTTGTGTTGTGAGTATTAACGAGAATAGGTTGAACGACGCCCGTCGCTCAGATTCAATCTTACGTCACCTTTATAGCCTTAAGCCTGATATTTTATTCTTGCAAGAAACCCACCTTAATCCTGTTAATGTTAACAATGTATTTTCACAATGGCCCGGCACTTCCTTTCATTCCTTTGGTAAAGAAAATAGAAAGGGTGTCTCTATTCTAATTTCTGATCGATTGAAAACTACAATCCATTCACGTCATACTTCCGACTCAGGCCATCTAATTGTTCTCGATCTTTCAATCGATGACAATAGATTGATCTTAGGCACCGTTTATGCTCCCACAGGCGGTCTCGACGGCATTGCAAATCGTCAGGAATTTTTTAATGAGCTCACCAAGGTGCTAGAAAATTTTTCTCAAGACCTTCCTATAATTTTAGGAGGTGATTTTAACTGTGTTTTAGATCCTGTGGATCGCTCTAGCCCCGTAACTTTTGTTGAAAAAACACTTCAAGGAATTTTAGCGACATCTTCAATAAACCTCGCATAAACCCTCAATTTCTCAGCCCCTAAACGCGGGCCACGTATATGGCGATTAAATATTTCTATTTTGGAAGAGCAAGAATTCATCAGCTCCATTAATAAATTTATCACCAACTGGGAACAATCTCAAGAGTCTTTCCCCTCATTAACCAGATGGTGGGAACATGGCAAAAACACTTTTGTTGACATTGCAAAAACATATTCAAGAAACCAAAAGAAACAACTTCTCCGAAAAAAATCCAGATTGCTCAAACAATTCAGAAATGCGAAAAAAAGGCAGAGAGTTCAGGGGACCCCCGATTCCTGAAGCTTTACAAAAACATAAGCAACAAAGTTCAATCCCTAGAAGCCTCTGTAGCTGAGGGGGTGAAAATTAGGTCAAAAGCTTAATTGTCCGAACAAGGCAAATAAATCACAAGATATTTCTGCTCCCTTGAAAAGAAATGACAAAGCGACCGTACAATGAAATCAATAAAAGATTAACACAATAATTCCATCTCTGACCCGACCGAAATAGTCAATGTAGTCAAAGAATTTTATGCTTCTCTCTATTAAGAAGAGCCAGTCGACTCAAACCTTTAGGATACTCTTTTACAAAAAATAAGTAAACGTCTTTCAGAAACTGAGAAAAACATTTGTGAACACCCCCTTACTCTCGAAGAAGTAAACACTGTCTTAAAAACTATGGTCAATGGTAAATCTCCCGGAATAGATGGACTACCGTGCGAATTTTATAAATTATTTTGGAAATCTCTCGGTAAAAACTTCTTAAACGTAATTAACTCTTGCTTCGACAATAAATCCCTTACCCCCTCTCAAAGAATTGCCTTGGTTTCTTTCCTCTTTAAAAAAGGCGACAGAGAAAACATTAAAAACTGGCACCCCCTTAGCCTCTTAAATTGCGATTAGAAAATATATGCCAAAGTTCTGGTAAATCGCCTTTCGATAGTCCTAACTAGCATTATAGAAGAAGACCAAACTTGCTCTGTTCCCGGCCGCTCAATTTTAGGCAATTGCCATGCTGTACGAGACATTATTCAATTCTCTCAAAATGAAAATCTCCCGGTCGCTCTATTATCTTTTGATCAAATGAAAGCCTTTGATTGTGTTAATTCACATCGCGAACTACGAAAAAGCCTCTGGAGCTAAACTAAACAAAGATAAAAGTGAAGGCCTCTGGCTTGGTAGCTTTAAAAACTGCCTCAATCCTTGGCTGACGTAAAATTTGGTCCTCAAAAGTGCCCGGTCTATCTAAAACTGCCCTGGATCGGTAAGAGCTCCCTACGTTTTGAAAGCCAAATAAAACAGGCCATAACAAATTGTTTCTTCGCGGTTAACCCACGTGTTGTTTACAGTACAAAAAAGGCCCTTCCGTCCATTCAAAAGGACTGCTTTCCTGCCACAAAAAAAAGTTCTGTTGTGTATGAATTCACGTGCCAGTGTGATTCTGGCTACGTAGGACGCACCACCCAAAGATTGGAGGATAGGGTAAAACAACACGTTCCATCTAATATTAGAAACAAAACACATCCCCAAAGAGAACAGCCACCTTGGTCTTGCAAATCCAAAATTACTAATAAAACCTGCGATTCTGCTATCGGGCAGCATTTGCTAGAAAACCCAGATTGTGCAAAAAACTATAATGGCGACATGTTTCGGATTATTGGTAAAGCCTGATCGTCGTTCCACCTAGCAGTTTTAGAATCTATCTACATAAGCACGAAAAAACCGCTACTGTGTAGACAAAAGGAGTTCGTTTTCACCTTAGGACTCCATTGGTAACATTCTAATAGGCAAGCGGCACTGATTGGTCAACCTTTACAGTCATGTGCTCGTGTTTATGATTGGCCTTTTTCGATCCACAACTGGGTATATATATTTCTTAGCGTAGAGTTTTCGATCTATGTTCTGACGTTTTAAACTCTGAAGAGTGTCAGACGAAAAGCTTTAGTTTACTAAATGTTTGCTTTTTTCAAAGCTATTTACAAGTTTTGTACCACCAAAAGATTGTTTGCGTATTACTAGCACTATAATATATTTTATATGAGTGAAGCCTTATATTTTATATGTCTCTTTTATTCTATGGACATCATACTCAAATTACTTTATAATTCCTTTTAGGTCTACCTGTTTCCAACTGTCCATCTTTACTGGACACGTTTCCAAAGTAAAGCCCTAACAAAACTCAAAGCTGGTCACAAAAAAGTTGCTATTTCCGGAGATGGTTGTCATGATAGTATGGGACACTCTGCCAAATACTGCTCTTATACCATATTCTGTCATACCGAACCATCATCAATCATACATTTTGAATTGGCACAAGTAAGTGTGCAATATAACATGCAATTGCATACTACAATATGATATGATGAAGTATTATATACTTGTGTTATTTGTATTCAATACTATTGACGGAAACAAAGGAAGTTTCTTCTCTTTTGTAGACCATAAAACTGATGTATTGTGGAGCCCATACACTCTCTATCACTTTTGACAATCCTGTAACCAGAAGAAATATTATCCCATTCATAAAATATGTTTTAAATCCTTATGGTTTCTTCAACAGAGAAACGAAGTTGGAAGTAGCCAAGCCATGGAGTTTCATGCTTTCAAAAAAGCACTAGAGTTCCTTTTGAATAGCGGGGTTCGTGTGTCCCATTTTGTTTCGGATCGTCACTTGGCAATACTTGCCTGTATGAAAGAAAATCACAAAGACATATTGCATCAAATAGATCTATGGCATTTGAAAAAAAGTAGGTTTATTGTTATTTTGTGGCTGTTTCATAATTAAGGGAGTTGACAATAAAGTTGTTTAAGTTGGATATAGTTTCGTTTTTAATCAGTTTCTTTGTACTTGAAAAATGTTATATTGTATGTGTCAGAAATGTAGAACTTGATAGCAACATTGCTTCTTAGAAGATTCCTACATTACTTATAGTAAGGAGAAAGTTGCAAAGAAATGTTATATAAGCATAATGCCTGATAAATTTTATTTATTTACAGAAATTCGGAAAGTGTTTACAGGCATTTCCAGAAAAAAAGACTGTGAGATTGTTGCAGAATGGATCCAGTCTTGTTTCAATCACCTGCATTGGAGTGTCACTAGCACACATGAAGGAAATGGTGATGTCATCGCTGCAAAATTCTCCGTTTTTTAGGCCATATAATTAATAAGCACAATAATCTGCCAAATCCTCTCTTCAACAAATGTGCACACAAAGACTTGGGTGAAAAGAAATGGCTTGAAGAAGGTGATTTTTATAATTGCATTTTTTTTAACTAATTGGATGGTACTTTAATAAACAGAAAATTTTAAGCTGTAATAATGCCACATTTTTTTTAAATTTGATACATACAAAGGTCTCAGTCAGCTTAAAGTGTTTTTCAAGATTCTCTTGTTTTTGCATTATGTGTTATTACAAAACAATATATTTAGACTTCTCATATAATATTTTTAGATTCAGTTGCATATGATTATGTAAAAAAGGCAATTCTTGATAAACGGCTGCAGAAAGGAGTAAAAATGGCGTCAAGCTTGACACAGACAAGCTATCTGGAGGGATTTCATTCTGTTCTGAATCATTTTGCCCCTAAAATGATTGCCTACTCTCACAGTGGAATGTACTGCAGGTGAAATCTTTATTCTATGTTGTAATGTTAGCATCATGTACCCATTGCCTAAAATGTCACAGAGCAAACCGCTAAGAGGTGACTTAAAGTCATAACTGGCAAAAAATTATCACTGGCCTTACAATTATTACAATTGAACTCTGGATTGGATCTAAAGGTTAAATGTGGCATTTGTTAAATGTTAAAGGTTAAATGTGGCATGTGATTCTACATTTTTCCTCACCATTAAAGCAAATATTTGTTGAAATAACCAAATCTGGCATGCACAGAGACATGTTACCAGATCAAGAAATTTGCAAAGATCAATTGTATTGTTCTTTATTTCAGAACTGCTCTTGCAGCCATTCACTTCAACAATAATTTGAAGAGACAAGTGAAATTTACCAAGGACGGTAATCAGAGTCAAAGTTCTGTGGCCAAAATTCAAAAATGGCAAAGCTGTTGTCCGTGATGTTGTGGTGAAACAGAACTTTGGTACGCCAATAATTTGGATTTCGAAAAGGGTTTAAATGTCAACGTGATACAACAAACTTGTGATTATCACAAGCTTAACTCCTAATCCCTGCATTTTTTGACATGGTTTTATGATCATTCAGTAAAACAACTCTCATTATAACAATATTGTTTCTATTTAGCTTTTTTGATTCCCCTCAGAGTTATTTAAGTTGGTATTACACTATATTATACACATGTCTATACTATAAGATACTTAGCATACTGTTTGAAAGACTCTAGTGGAATATTTGCTACAGAAAGGAGATGAAATACTGAAAATGAGTAGCACAGAATTATGTTGAGAAAAAATGAAATAAAACACCAATACAAGCCTTCATCAGAGAGAAAGAACACTTTCCCTCCTTCTTTAATGCTTCCATTTTTTCAACTCCAGTGGGTTTTAAGTTAAGAAAAGTTTAAAGACCTGTTTTGTATTTTTTATTTATATTCTAGGGTACATAGATGAGTTGTTTAAAGTATTTATAAATGCAAGTGAAAACGAGTTGGCAAATGCCAGAGAACAATTAAAGGGACTCTGTCCACCACCGATGAATGTAATGTTGGAAAAACAGCCAAAGGATCAGGCAGTGGCCAAACATTATGCACGAAAATTGATGAAAGTGCCTAATGTACAAGGTGTGTATTTAATTGCTTGCACATTTGGTAGCTTTGGTTTGTTTATCAGTTGGTGAAATTTGAGTGATTATTATTCGTGATTTAACAATATAGAAATGTTTTTAAAAACTTATATGTCATGTGAGAAACAAATTTTATTACTCTTATCTAGACCTCCTCACTTTTCAACAATTTGTTATGTTTCTTCCTTTGAAAATATAACAAGGCTTGCAAATCTACCTCTAAACAGTGATTTTTGCTTTTATATTGCTGGTTGAAGTTGATAGAAAACCATAAAGGCCAGCTGCTCAGTTAAGATCCGAGAGCAAGTGATTTTGAAAATGAGGAAGACAACACCATCTGGTTTTTAAAAACAACCATCAAAAATAATTACATTTAAGTTATTTTTCTAGGTACTGGCAGAGAAGCAAGCAAAATTAAACAAAGACAGAAGCCAATGTGCAAGAAGTGCAGTGTTCCGATGAAACAACATCACTGTCCATTTAAATAGTTTTTTCAAATGAACTTGTAACTTTATGCCAGATCTTGTTCATAATTTTTATAACCACAAAATGTCTTTCCATATTCTAATGGGAACTGTCTTCGAATTTCAGCATAAACACATGAGGATAAAGGATTTCTTTTCTTCCCTAAACGGCCATAAACCATTCGTGCAAATGCCCTGTAGGATATACTTCTTAGGAACCTATAAAATAGCATAAAAAGTATATTAGAAGCAATTTCAAAAAATGATTGTGACCATAAAGGAATAACAAATCTTCTGGAGTAGTGCTCTACTTTTTTTAATTTTCCTTTAAATGTTGTGCCACTCTCGACTGGCAAATAAATGTAGTTCCTTTCTAATAAATCTTACATTTTCATAATATTGCCTGTTAAAGAAATTGACTCATGTTAACAGATAGTTAACTGATTAAAATCTGTGAAAATTCAGAGGAGGTGAGGCTAAAATTAAAATCTGAGAGTTGTAGATTCAGAGAGTCTATTTACATCCATGTACTTTTTGGTGTTTAGTCTTTTGAATCTCAACAGTCTTTAAATTTGCATAAATGTGATATTATTGATTCTTCAATAGATGAAACAATTGAGAAGACATGAAATAATTCAAATTGCTGTTGCAAACATACTTATTCTCTGTTCCTTTTTGCCAGTAAGAAGTGTAATCCTTTGTTTTGAAAGATGGTGCTGCCATCCTAAGGCTCCACTTCCCCAGACAAACTGGTGTGAAACCTGGGTGTTCTGTAATGCAAGAAGGCTCCCTAGATGTGTCTTCAAGCACCATCTCACTTCTTAGGGACTCCTTGCTCTTCTCGATTTCCTTGCAACACAAGCATTCTTCTGCATTTTGAACCAGCTGGACTGTGCAATGTCCACATTTGCACCTGTAATTACAATTAATCTGTGAAACAAGGTAAATAGCTCCTATATATAATTGCCAAGTAACCTGCATTTCATTAGCCCAAACATAAAGACTTCACTTTCAAAAAAATATTTTCCATTGTGTAACATTGGAGGAAAATTTGAAAATGGAAATGGCCCAAAGAAATGCCGTAATGCCCAGAGAAAGATCAAAAATTCCATTTGACACAGTCCAGTGTTGTAAGACATTAAAAAAACATTAATTTGTGGATTAATTGACGGAAATTTTGTAATACTTATTTGGTTTGTTTTTGAAGAATTGATTATTCACAGAAATTTATCAGTTTTCAAAGTCTGTAAAAATTGTAACTTTCGGTTGCACCACAAGGACGATGGGCCTAGATTTCGTCAATGAAAACAATCGGTTTTTCAACTTGCTAATACTAGGAAACTGTTTT
Source organism: Rhopilema esculentum (assembly GCF_013076305.1). Next base: position 13,084,902 of record NW_027019317.1, read on the forward strand.
GAATATTGAACCTGGGTCGTAACGGAATATAGAGCACACATTTTGAAAGCTGTAAATGGTATTTATTCTTTTTTACATTGGTAACAGTCTTTTTATTAGCTTTATTCTGACAAAGTGCACCAAGAGGGCGACGCCACTCTACGTAACTAAAAGATCAATAAAATTGATAAGTTCAGTTGAAAATGATTTTATTAAATAAACAAAATGATTACCATTCTGAGATGTCCATCTTCCTTTCGAATCGATCGGATAACGTTTTAGCCATGCATCACGCTCGGCATATGCTACGCGATATTCTTGTGCGAATGTTTCGTCGGCTGGAGGATCATCGGCACATAATAGGCCTACCGCCAGTTCATCATCCGGAGCTCTATCTACGTTGCTCGAGCATGGGTCTTCATTGGTTCCCCTTCGAATTCAGTAGAAGCTATATCTTCCTCACAATCAGTAGTAGCTTCTGATGAAATGTTGGATGAATCCGAACAACTATCACTCATTTTTGTTTGGTGAACCTCGCGTTAATTTCGGCAATTCAATATCAAATTGTGATTTGTTTTGATATTTGTCTCACGTGTGTTCCTGGGTAGACGTCATTGGTTTCCAGGCCCTGAAAGCCCGGTCGTAAACAAATTCGTTGGAAACAAAAAGGCTTGGGGAACACCCATTGTGCAATAAAAAGTTATTTTTTTTCACTCACGCATCTTTGACTGACATATCCTCACAGAAAATTAAATAAAAGAATTTTGGTAGAGGTGCACTTTAACCTCAATGGATTAGTTTTTATCGGGTGGCCATCTTCTACTCTTCACTCACAATGCAGTTTCCTTCCTTTACCAACTTTCTTATCAAAACCAAACCCAGAGTGAGCCTCTATCTATCTGTCAATAAAAATACACAGAGATGGTTGATGCAAATCTCAAGCAAACCTGTCTTCAATTCAAATTTAAATTCGAATTCATTTAATGCATCGAAATATGTTATAAAAGTTTGTCTATAATTATACTAAATAGCAATAATCAAGAAGCAATGATAAGAGCGTCATAGTGTCACTTAGCAATTGAGAATTAGAAACTTGGTAAAATCAATTGACAAAGTGAAAGTCAGAACAATTCAAGGAGAAATTGAGGCAAGGATTACTGTATTATTGCAAGAAGATTCTTGGGCCTATGAAAATCTGCATGGCCTATTTTTCACAATTCCAAATCAAATACTTTTTCTAAAATCATTCTAACAGCCATTTGTAGGGATGATTGCAAAACAGAGTTTTGTTTCTGTTTCCCTTACATGGTTTCATGGTTTGTTCTAATTGTTGGAATTCTCGGCAACCACCCCTCCCCCTCCCCAATACCCATTCTGAATGTTTTTGCAATTTTTGCAACATAAAATTCAAAATATTGATTTTTGGGACGTAAGCTTCAATAAGCTGGGCTTTCAGGGATTGTTCAATTCCCATTCTCCAAACCGACCGCCACAAGGGAAGCTGAAAGTTAAGTTTAATTTTCTTCCCAATGATAGTCCAGTTGTCTTTTTGCCTCCTGGGTCACGGGGAGGCTCGTTCATGAATAGATACTCACTCACCTCGACAACATTCTTCAACATCCACACATTGATTACTTTGCTGCTGGAGTGAAGAAGCAGCCACGCAGGCAGGCAACAGGCAAAAAAACTGAGCGCTCCGCAAGCAACGAGGTAGACTTGTGGAGAGTCTGAGCTATAGAGTCTCTACAAGCGGTGTCTATAATTCTTTTGAGGGGAAACCATGGCCGAGAGGTTGGCTCCTTATAGGAGCCGAGATCAAGGTCCCACAAGTGTCACAAAGGGCTCTGCTCCCTCAAGCGTTGCACGAATTACAGACCATTTTGAGCAAGACTCCACAAGCGATGGAGAGACAACTGACAAAGCCACAGAGAAGGTAAGACTACCACAGCACCAGAAAAGATTGAGAAAAAATTTACCTTTAGTACCAGTAAAGACAGCACCCTACCGACCATACACCATCGACAGCACCCCTTGGATCGTTGCCTACCAGCTACGCATCGCAAGCAGCAGCAGCCTCAATCTTAGAGATCTTCGTTGGTAGGTCGGTTGGCCTTAGAGAAAACCTGCCTAATGGAAGACGAAGACCGAGGTCAGTGTGTGTTCACACTCCGAATGCAATAATTGTTCCCTCTGCACTTGTCAACCGCCTTGCTGAGCATGACATCAGGCCCACCCACCTCCAGAAACTACTGAATGGTCACCTGGAGTTGACATTCAAGTCTCTGGAAGAAAAATAAAAGTTTCTTAGCCTGCCCAATGTCCATCTGCCCAGGAGAAGCTGGCAACCTAACATGTAAAATCCACCACAAGTCTGGGTAAGAGTATTCGCGTCCTGTTTGCCAGGGAAAACATAGGCCCTGATACAGGCTTACTTAATGGTGACTTGATATTTAAAATGGTAATTAGTGAACCTGTGCCGAGTTTTGTACACCTAGGCGCATACTGTTTAGCGGTACCCCAGTCACGCCGCAAATGCGACAGCTGTGGCCACATTGCTGCTCAATGCAGCATCAAAAGGTGCTACAACTGTGGCTTAACAGGACATATTAATGCTGACTGTCCCAAAGACAGTCGCTGTCAGGGTGGCAGATCACTTGAGCACAACATTGTTCAGTGTGATGCCGCTTGGGTTCCTGAAGCAGACAGTGATGCGCACGAGCCCACATCTGACCACACCCTGTCAGAGAGCTACAGCAGTGAGGAGGAAGATAATGATAGAGCTGTCAGAACCGCTGTGGCAAATAAGGACGCAGCCGTTCCTCACGATCCAACCCTCTCTGATTGCCCAACTGTTGCCACTCAAGATTCGGACAATGCGGAACAGTCACCAAACTGGTTTGAACACACAGAATGCACAGCTGGGAGTGCTGGTGCTGACCTGGCCCCAGAGGAGATAGCCGTTACCCATGTTTGCTCATCGCCGGGTGATGACATGGGTACCAAAAATCGCCAAATCGCTGCTCCTGAGGAGTCAGCTAGTATCCAGGACTCCACTACTCAAGACGAAAACGGCCAAGCAGTGAAGAACTGGTATGATCCAGCAACGCCTTCACCGGATGGTATGAGCCCTTCTCTGACTTTCTTTTCTCCTCAGCCTATTTTTACCAAATTCTCTGGCGATGCTGGCACCCCAGCGGCTTCTAAGAGGTCCTTCCAGGACGACAGTGTCTCTGACATTTCTGCTGTCCGGAGGCCCTCTACCAAGAAGAAGCCGAAGGGTCGTTCAGCTCGGCACCCTGCCCCCTCTTAACTCCAATGATTTTGGAACTCCCCTCCCGCTGTGAGGAATGCCAGCCATTGATATAATATCAATAAATGTTCATGGGCTTAGGGACCCGCTTAAATACTCAAATGTAGTGGACTGGCTCAAAACTAGGAAGGAATCAATATTCTTTTTGCAAGAAACTTACTTCTCTGAGGCTGCTATGTGGTAACATCCTTTCTTAAAACCATCTGGAAAGGATGTTACCACATAGCAGAGGTGTCACCACTAGCAGAGGTGTTACCACTGCCCCATAGGAGAAAGAGCTGCTTTTTTTCAAACACTGCCCGCTCACATCAGGGGCGCAGTTCCAACAATCATAGGAGGTGACTTTAATTGTATCACTAACCTTTTTCTCGATAAACGAGGCGGTGACAGCCAAGCAGGTCCCACTGCCATAAAAGCTCTCAATGACCTTCTCAGGGACATTAACCTTATCCATATATTTCGCTCAATGCACCCTTCTGCCCGCAAGTTTACCTGGACAAATTCAAAAGTATCATCTAGACTAGATAAGTTTTACGTTTCCCCTGATATCTTAGCCAATACCAAACACTGTGAGATAACAGTGTTCCCCTTTTCCGACCATGATGCCCCGTTTCTGTCCTTTAAACTGTTAAACTGCAACCCGGTGGCAGAGGTACCTGGAAATTCAATACTAGCCTCCTAGAAAATAAAGAATTTACCTCTAATATGAAACATTTTTTGAAATTTTGGGTTACTCACAAAAAAGACTTCGCAGGCAAACTACACATTTGGTGGGATATTGGTAAAATGAAAATAAGAAACAGATGAAAAAAGTTTTCCGAACGCTTAGCAAAAGAAAAGAGAGAGAAACGCACCACTTTGGAAGAAAAGCTCCAACGGGAAACAATTTCTCTGGATCAAAAGGAAAAAGAAACTGTTTCCTTGATTAGACAAAAAAATGGAAGAACTCGATCTTAATAATATTAATGGTGCAAAAGCCCTTGAAGACTAATCCAATGAGAAATCTTCACGCTATTTTTTCAGCCTTGAAAATTCACGTCAGTCTAAAAAAGTGATCCGTAAGTTTAAAACACCAGATGGTAGGGTAATACAGGAAAGTAGGGACCTGCTTGGCTGCATTGCTAACTTCTACGAATCACTCTATTCCCCGGAACCCATTGATAATGAAAAACAGAATGCCCTTTTGAATACTATTGATTGTTTTGTCCCTGAAAACTTTAAATTGTTACTTGATGAACCACTTTCCGCAGACCAGTCACAAAGCCCTCACCAACATGAAATCCGACAAATCGCCCGGCTCTGATGGGCTACCAGCAGAATTTTATATTTTCTTCTGGGATGAAATTGGCGAAGCCTTAGTAGAAGTACTAAACTTTTGTTTCAATAGAGGCCTTCTCACAGAATCCATGCGTTTAGCTATAATCTCCCTTTTGTACAAAAAGGGAGACATTGAACTCCTCAAAAAATGGAGACCAATTTCCCTACTTAATGTTGATTACAAAATAGGCTCGAAAGCCTTTGCAAATAGACTGCAATCGATACTTCCATCCATTTTAAATAGTGACCAAACTTGCTCTGTACCAGGCAGATCTATTTTTGAAAATCTCATCCTGCCAAAAGATTCTTTTGATTACTGCCAGGAGAAAAAACTCTCCCTTGCATTTATTAAAATTGACCAAGAAAAAGCTTTTGACCGTGTCAACTGGGACTTTCTTCTAAAAGTCTTGGAGTGAATGAGTTTTGGCCCAAAATTCATGTGTTTTGTGAAAACCATGTATACAGATGTTTCTTGCAAAATTAGCAACAACGACTATCTTTCTAGAAAAGTAACCCTTAAACATGGGGTAAGACAAGGCTGCCCATTGTCCCCGCTATTATATTGCATAGTAGCGGAGACCCTGGACAACCTCATCCGTCAAAATCTCAAAATTGATGGCCTCCGTCTTCCAGGTTCACGAAAAGAGGTCAAAATTTCCCAATATGCAGATGATACCACCCTATTTCTAAGAAATACTTTTTCCGTTGAAGAAGCCATAGCCACTATAAACTTGTACGAATAAGGTTCAGGATCAAAGGTGAATTATGATATTGGCAAATCCTGCGGAAAGTGTTTCAACAAGCCCCCATATATTTCCACCTCTCCATCTTCCCCTTTAAAATGGACCGACAGTGCTCTTGAAATACTAGGACTCGAATTTGGCACTCAAACAGCCCTTGAAAGCTGTTGGATAAAACCGGTCGAAAAATTGACAAACAGGCTTGAAGCCTGGAAATACCGATCCCTTTCGTTAAAAGGAAAAACCCTTATCATAAATACAATTGCTCTTTCTGGCCTCGTCTTTGTAGGAACCATCTACCATCTCCCTCAAATTAATCTTATTAAAAAACAAGTTAATCGAGCTATCTTTCAATTTATCTAGGCTGGCAAAAATGAACTAGTCAGCAGAAAGACAATGTTTCAACCTGCAGATAGGGGTGGTCAAGGTGTAGTTGACTTACACCTGAAAACCAACACTCTTCACCTCAAGTTTCTTCAGTCAATAATTGATGCAAACTATGACTCCCCTTGGGTATATTTTGACCGCAATATCGGTTTCCAACTTTTCAAGTACTTTCCAAATGCAAAATTTATCCGTTCCAATTTGTTTCCCCATGCTTTAACACCATCTCCACATTACACTCGTCTTCTCTCTTTGTCTAATTTGTATCAAGTTGTTGTTGTATCGTTAAGTGCCTCGGGCATATCTGTAAGTAATATTTACGGCAGCATTCTCGCCTCGGTCATCTCCAGCATATTGCCGGCCCTGGCATAAATACTGCCCTCGCGCAGCCACGACTGTGGCAAATCCCATGGGAACATGTTTGCTCCCGCCTCTCCCAAGGCCCTGAGAACGATGTCTTATGAAAAATTTATCATAGAGTCCTGAAAAAAACAGCAAGTCACTTAAAAAGTTGGGGTCTGAATATCCCCGAAAATTGCGACCAATGTCACCAAATCAAAGACATCAATCATGTTTTCATCGACTGCCGAATTGCAGTTGCAGTCTTCGCGTCCCTGCAGCCGATTTTCGAACAGCTGCTCGGCACATTTTCTGTAATCCCCTCCATCGTCATATTCTTTGAATTTCCGAATGGCATTCATCGGAATGCCAAAACTCTCTGCCGTTGCCTATTAAAAATCACTCTGTATTCCATCTGGAAGCATAGATAAGATTGCTGCTTTGAAAATTGTATAATCAAAACGTAAAAAGATGAACATTCTCAGCCTGAAATTCTCTCCTGTTGTCTCTGTAACTTCCATTAAACAATTAGCGTTATATTGTCAGTAGATTGTAATGTTTGAATTTTCTGTTAATCCTATAAAAGTCAGTAATTCTGTATTTTAACCATTTGTCTGTAACAATTATACTGTCGCCCCTCTCTTTTCGTAAAATTGTCAAAATTATCCTGTCAAGTAAAATGTTGTAGTCAAGGGGGACCTCTGCACAAAAGGGGCAGTTGTCTCCCTTTAAATTGTTACGTTATCTGTAAATGATTCTAAATGTTACACCCTGTCCCTACTGTGTCATCAGAGGGCAAGAAAGAAAAAAAAAGTATCTGTTTTTATCAGCTTAAAGACCCTGTGCTCCCCATGAACCTTTGCGAGCGCACAACACATCAAAATGTAAACACAGCACAAACTAGTGAAACGTGGTAATAACATGGCCGCTAACTATTTATGGTTGAACTCACGAGGAAGCTGAAGTCGTAGAAGGCACTGATGACTTCTCACTCGTAGAAGGCACTGATGACTTCTCACTTGAAAGTGTAAGAAGCGAGCAGCACGATTTGAAGGTTTGAAAGTTTAATCTTTGTTACCTGCCTTAATTGTTACTTGATATTCGTGATATTGTCGAGCATTCATACTTTATCTGGTGTTCTAAATTTGTTGTATGAACAGGCATTTATTTCTTTATGATTTCAGAGGCCTATTTGTTTTTGCAAGAGCACATGCTCAAAACGCTCAGGAAGAAGGCCAGGCTGTCCTTGCAAAGACGCAAATTTAAAATGTAGTGAACAGTGCATGTGTGGCAAAAAAAGTCGAGGCACAGTTGTGAAGTGGTGCTCAAACGGAAAGGTGAATCAACTCTTCTTTTTTTCTTCCAAATTAGACCGCCTCATAGAAAGTATATTAGTTAGTAACATTAAGATTGTATAATTTCTAACATTTTAGTCCAACCCAATTCATGCTTACAGTCCTGCTACAGACTTTGTAACGCTGTGTTTGAAACATGGTTAAAGGGGGGTTCATCATGGTCAAATTGTAAAAAAGTTGTAAAAAGCCAACTTAGGTAAGTTGTTCAGTAGTAAAAAGCTATTCTATTTTAATCTTCGATTTCCCCACACTACAATATAAGGAAACTTATCCCAGCTCCCAAAAATACATATGAAATTGGGACTAAGCCTACCTTTTCTCTGTACTTACGCATTTTTCATGGGCAATAGAATTGATGTGAACATGAAAGGGACCTTGCTAATGACTCATAGCAAAGCCTTCCAGATGAACAGAATCCTAAACAAAATTATTCTCGTAGCCTTGGCATTTCAAAAGTACCTTTCAAATCAGCATACAAGTTAATCATTCACCCAAGCTCCCACTGCCCTTACTTTCATATTTCAAATGTATCAGAAAACATTCTTTTGAGATGCACAGTTATTTCATGTTGTAAACCATGATCAGGAGACAACCCTTTTGTTATTATTCCAAATCCCAGATTTTAACTGCTTTTGCGTCCTCTTGAATGTTTGATGGGGGGAGTTGTCTTTTAAGAAAATCCCCCCAAAGCTTATCAGAATCCCTCATGTTAGATTCCCACTTTTTGTGTACAAGAATAGACTAGGTAACAGAGAATGCATACATTTGTATGAACATTGAGCTGTGCTTTCCTTAACCCAGATGCTAAGCAAAACATATTCATTTCTCTATAATTAGATCCTTATTTATATTGATCAGGGCTAGGAAGATTATGCTTTCTGGGAACGATTTGCCCTCCTGATCGTAACTAAAGAATAACAACCAACTTTTGGAATGTTACTTATGAGGTGAAATTACTTCATTTTTAGCCAGAGTCCATTCAGGCAAAACCAGCTGGAGGAAATCAAGCCAGAAATCAGGGTGGAAGCCAGGATGTAATCCTTTCCATAGAGCAGGAAATAGAGCTTGCAAGGTTGAGTGTGCAGGTGAATATCACAAAAATGTAAACTAGCATATTTTTTTATTTCATATGAAATAGTAACAAAAATTTTTATAAACAAATCACAACATTATATAGGCCAACATTGAGATTACCAATGTTTATTTTTAAAAAAATCAGCTTGTGACCCAGGAGCAGGTCCTTGAAGAGCAGGAACTTTTTGTTCCAGAAAAATTTCAGGCTCTATGTTTTTTATTCAAAAACAAATAAACAAGAATAAAAACCTGACTTTCAAAGAACCTAGTATTATTAGTAAAGGCTAGATAACAAAGTTTTGATCTAAAGATAGTAAATAAGGAAAACCACAACGCACTGAGAATAATCAACAACACGTAAATAAGTTAAGGCTAATATTTGCCCTGGCATTCATTAGAGCAAAAGTAAACAGACAAAATGTTTGTACTAAATGTGTTCTTTTTTATTTTTAGAATATAATCAATGACCTAACACTTGAAACACTTCAACAGCTCACTATTGAATTAGCTGTCAGTGGCGAGGGAAGCTTAGAGTTTGTGCGGGACCTGATAGATACCATACAGCGCCCAGAGGAGCCACTTCAAAGACCAAATTTGCAAATTTGGTGTAAATGTGGGATTTGTGTTGACACTGGGCATCCAGCTGAAAACAAGTGTTGTGACAGGAAAGTCTGTGTGACTGCCTACAGAATGTTTGGAAAGCTCTGTCTGGACAGAGATGTCCTACAGCTTAATATTACTGCAAGATGTGATATTCGTGCAGACCCTATGGATTTTTCTATGAATTCATTCAGGAAGGCTGCATATAGGCAGTTCACATTGTGGAAGTATGGCAGGCTAGGCAGAGGCAATCGAAGGATTCTCCCATCATGTGTGGTCAAGATAATTAGAGAAGCTTACCCATCACCCGATGGGCAGTATATGGGGTTTAAGAATAACTAAATTTGTTATTGAAATGTTGAATTTTACATTTTACAGTGACTTTTAGAGCTAAATTGAAAGTTTATTTCTTTGTTTCCATGCGTGATTTCCTTTCTTGAATAAGGTTGCTGGTTGGAGGAGGCTTTACAACTAGGTCCAGGTTCCTTGAAATGAGCTTTGGATCACCAGGAACTCTTGCAAGTCTCTCATGTACAGTGCCAGTGTGATTTTGACGATCAACAACAATCTTAGCCAGGCAATATGGAACATATGAATATTCCTTCTGTTCTTTGACGGGCTCAACTCGAAATTTCCTGGTAGCCTTGCTGTATTTTCGCTTAAAGCATGCTTGTCCATCCTTTGTTGTAGCCTGTGGTCGACTATTGTGCATATTGTGGTCTATTCCTGCAAGTGCCATTCTGCACTTAAAATAAGGATAGTCAAATGCACATCTTTTAGGAGCATACTTTGTAAGCATACTATTAAAATTCTCAATGGATCCTGTATGCCGAAATTTAGTGTAATATTTGAGTTTATTTAAGATTTTTGCATCAAGAACCACTGATCTCAATTTCTCCATCACTGCTGAATCTTTCTTTAAATACTGTTTAGGCTCAGCAGACTGAAGGGGCCCATGATTACACTGTGAATCTGCCCATTCATGTTCATCACAAATATGATGGAGAATACCAAGCCATGAATCTTTTAACTTTTCTTCATCCCCCTTTGCATTTTCACAGCAATGCCAGAAATGGTTGATTTTACCCTCAATCCAGGGTTTTAGCTCCTTTCCTTCCTTGTTATCTACAAGGCTATGTAGCTTTTTTGTCAGCCTCTTGGACATGTGCCAAACATCCAATGAATGGGCCATGTTCTTAAGCTGCGGGTGAATTGCTGAAAAATAGTGATATATGTACACTTAAATACCTAAATACCTCTATCAAGAATAAAGGCAAGGATTAAAAAATCATTAAGGCAATTTCAGCACTGTAGTATCTGATACCTTGAAAACAATTTTCTATTTAATTTTTTAAGTTTACACTAGTATGAATTGTCAACTGTGTCAAAATAAATTTTTATAGAGGTTTGGGTAAAATGTATACTGATGAGGTGGAAATCTTTGCTATGACATTTTGAGAATATTAGTGTGTTTGAGATTATACCTTTGAGGTCTGAAATTCTCCTCATCAAAGAACTGGAAGCATCTGTAGCAATCTCTCCAATGTCAATTTGCTTCATCCAGCGCAGCAAAATGCGAGTTAAGCCTTCTCTTTCCATATTGGTAGCATCCCCACCAGTCTCCCGTTTATCAAGAACCTCCATGTCTATAATTAAATTTGTTAAAAGGTCCATGGCAACATAGAGACAGAATCGTGCAGAAAAGCCAGGGGAGTCATTTCTTCCATCTCCACCAACAATAATGTCTTTATAGGGCATCAATATTTCCAGAAGTTTGCACTTCATGTCATCCCACATAGTCAGTATCACTGGCAAATAAAATAGCCTTTGGTTTCTACAGAAAACTGATCTGTTTGGCACAGCAAGTCTTAAAAACTTACAAAGCAGCTGAAATTTTGAATAATTATTGCCGGAGAGTAGAACACAAGCCCCAATCAGCAAGTCATTTAAATAAATATCTTGATTGTGTGATGTTCCAATGACTTCTGAAGATACCCATAAGCCACTGTGTTTGTAAGGACAGCACCATCTTAAGTGTGCATAATCTAAAACTCCATGGCAGACAGATCCATTATCCAGAACATGAAGGCATTTTCTACCTTTCAGTTCTTTGAGTTTTTCCACAGATACAATCACTCTCTGCTGTTGGCTTAGCCTGTAAGCCTCACCAGCACCATCCACTGGAAAAAGCATGGTCAACGCATCTGATGCTTTCTTTTTTATTTCAGTGGCATTTGCAATTGCAGAAGCTTGAATTTGTGGGACTTGGTCATCAAGGCTTTCTTCAAGGTCCATTGAGTTAGCTTTGTCACAGCTTTTAAAAATAAATGTCCTGTTCAAGTCAAGATCAGTCAAACCAGCTAACAGACTCTGATCTTCGATGTCTAAATTTCTAGAATGATGTAGTGTTTGATGGATTTCATCTACCTCTTCTTTGTCCAGTCCTTCATCATCTTCACTACTAAGTTGGGCAATGAATATTGATGTTTCCTTTGCTGATGTCAAGGTGGCACTAAAAGAAACAAATTACCAATAACAATTTTCTTTACACAACACAACAAGTATCATTTTGTAATCAGCATTTTTTGCCTACTGTAAGGATCTTTTTAAAAGGATTTTCATTCAACCATTCTTGGCTGAAAAAGAATTCTTCGCTGATAAAAAATTTGTGGAGTTAACATGCACAAAACCTGTTGCATATATATTTTAGAAAAACATTTAGTCTCAATTTCAAATGTGGTGTTAATTCCTTAAAAAGTTAGTTTTCATATATGGAAAGTGAAACAATCCATTAAAATTTGAAAAATGAAAGAATCCTTGCTACAATAGGTCTGAAATGTAACTTATCCAGAAAAGTTAAAAAGAACTGTCATCTTATTCACCATTTATCAGTACTTGAATCTGTACTTGAGTCACTGCTTCCATCATCACTGGAATCTAAGCTTGCACTGGAGCTACTATATGAATCTTCATCATCTGTGTTTGGGTCTGAGTCACTAAATGGATCTTCATCTATGGTACTAATATCTTCATTGAGGCCTTTAAGTCTTGAAAAAGTACCCCCAAACATAGTCTTTTCTGCAGCAGATTTTGTGACCTTGTGAGGGAAAAATTCATTCTCTAGTCCAATAGCACTGAAGTTCAGTTGTTGCCTCCTTCGTTTTTTTGTATTGATGGCGTTGATTCTAAAATAGGGACAAAAGACAAAAAATTCAGGTTTGCAGCAGTTTTTGGTAATGCAGAAAAATTGTAGATCCCAACACCAATTTTAATCATCTTTTTTATAATTTTAATCATATTTAATCAAAAAACATCAATTTTACTAAAAAACTCTACAAATCATTCAGCAAGGTAAATTGAACCATGAACTACAAATGGTGACATCCTATAAAGAGTGATTGGGGGCATTTTCAGCACAATTTATGGGTGAGACAATTTAAGAGACAAAAACAGCTACACCCTTGGCAAAAAATGCTGAGACACTCGCAGAAAATTGAGCTAGTTTCAAATCATCCAGCCCCCCGTCCCCCCAAATCAATGTTGTGATGAGAGTAATTCTGCTCGCGGTCATGCCCAGTTATACCGCAATCATAAAACCCAACATTGACATCGGGGGGAAGGGGGTGTGGGCTACCAGAGCATGTTATATAATAAAAAGACATGTGACTTCACTTTTTGAAAAAAAGTCTCAGCTATTTTTTGCCAAGATTGTCTTAATATGATTGTTACAAGGTATCAAGTTGAGTTGGTGTATTTTTGATTTTTTAAAAAAAGGGTACCAATTAATGCAATGATTAACTGTTGCTATGAATACGAGGCTATCAATGTCCATCAAAATCTCACGTGACTGTAGTTGTGACGTATGATTAGAGGAGAAATAAGTTAAGAATGTACAGTATCGTTAGCTTCTCAAATCGTTATAATGGGGCGTGTGCGACCGGTATCAACAGAAATTCGTGCATATATTAAGTTTCGAAAAGGCTCAAAGGTGGATGATTTGATAAAGGAAACTGGAGTGTCGCGCTCCCATATATACAAAATTTGGGCGAGTTCTTTCAATTCAGAAACAAAAAAGGAGCCTGTACAGAAACAAACAAGAAAACGTGGACGGCCAGAAAAACTATCAAGAAGAGATAAACGACGAATTCTCAGACTGGTAGGCACATTACGAAGGCAAAATGCAAACTGGACCGTAAAAAGGCTAATGGCCAGGGCCGACCTACTGGATGGAAGAGTGGCGAGAAGAACAGTTTCACATTTTCTAAATAAAAATGGATATTTCTATCTCCAGGCCCGTAAAAAGGGGCTTTTGAGCGAAGCTGATAAACAAAAGCGAGTCCGGTTTGCCAGAAATATGCTGCAATTCTACCCAGAAGATGTGTGGACACAAAAAATTGCTTTCTATTTGGACGGGGTTGGCTTCGTTTACAAAAGAAACCCACGAGACCAGGCCATGGCACCAGCTGGTCGAGTATGGCGAATGAAAAAAGAGGGACTTCTCCAGGGCTGCACTGCGAAAGGACAGGCATGCGGAACAGGAGGGAAATACGTGAAGATGATAGTTGCCATCTCTTACGACAAAGGGGTCATAATATGCCAAAGATACGAAAAAATGACCGGAAACTATTTTGCAGGTTTTCTGGACGAGCACTTCGAGAACATGGTCATAGAGGCTGGGAAGGGTTCTCGCATGTGGATTCAAGATGGAGACCCTTCTCAAAACAGCACGGCATCAAGGGAGGCCATGACAAGAGTCAGCTCAGTTCTCCTGCCAATTCCACCGCGTAGTCCAGATATGAACCCAATAGAGAACTTTTTTGGAATTGTCAAAGCCCGTTTAAAGATGGACGCAATAGAAAGAAACATCGAAGTTGAAACAATGGACGAATTTGAGAATAGAATACGATGCATAATGAAAGATATACCCCTAAAAACTACAAACTCTATAATAGAATCGATGAACAAAAGAATGAAACTAATTATTGAAAATAGAGGGGAACGACTCAAGTATTGATTTGTAAACGTGTATATGTAGATTTTGTATTCTTCGATATGTAACACTTTATTGTGTATGAAATTATTGTTCTGTCTGAAATTAAACTGCCTCTGTTCAAAACAAAACTTCTAAAATGGCTGCTTTGCACAAGATTATCAAGTTTTACCCAAAATAAGGTGGAAGTTGCGTGTCTAACCAACAAATAAAAAAGAAACTACCAACGATTCACCAACGGTTCACCAACGATTCACCCACGGTTCACCAATTTTTTTTTGTTACCTTAAGTACTGGCTCTGACGGTTCACCAACGGTTCACCACTGTTTATAAAGAATACTACTATAAACCTTATATACTTGTGGTGAATCGTTGGTGAATCGTTGGATTCCGTACTTAAGCCTATAATTACTGGATGGTGAATCGTTGGTGAACCGTTGGTGGATCGTCATGAACGTCACCATCACGAAACACAAGTGACACACGAGTGCCTTTTAATTCAACAGGGGCCTGCGATACTCATTGGGAATGTGGCAATGAACAAACTTCTGTAAGCGAACCTCGAAATATCAAACAAAGCCTATCTTTGTAATGGTATTATCATTTAAATTTTCATGCATGAAAGTACTCAATATAAAAAAGTTAGAAAGTAATCAATAACAACTAAGTTATATAGAATAACTAATTGAAAGTTATCAACTTGCAAAGAGTTGCGTGAGAGTTTCTAGGCATCTGAGCCGAGCATCAACAGTTCTGCAAAGCAGCGTTTGCATTTAGGAATGACTCTTACGTCTCTTTCCTCAATTTGCCAGTGAAAATTGAAGTATCTCCACCGACAGTCCATCATTTCATTCTCCCGCTCATCGGTGCTGTTGTAACGGCCAGGATACCGTATCTGTTCTTTTCCTGTTGCAAAGATGGGGGTGTCTCTATCGAACATAATGTCCTTGGCATAAGTGGACTTTGGGGCTGCAAAATGGATAGTTTGCCCCTCGAGAAGAAGCAACATATCTTGCCAGGCCAATATTTCTTGCGAGTAGCGAAAGTCATTCAAAAAGATGACATCTACATTCTCTGCGCCAAGCCAAGCATAGCTAGTACTGGCAGGATTAGTAAATACCCTGAACATATCGTTAAGGGGGTCGAGCATGAATGTTTTTCCGCAGTTTGCTGGACCCACAATCATGATATTACGATGTTTGCCGCGACCTTTCGTCAATAGCTCCCTAACAGCATCGGCAAAACTGAAGGCATTGACCCCATTGTTTCTTAAAACCTCTCTGGCACAGTTTAGCCACAAACCACCACACAGATGGGCACAAGGTTCCAAAAGAGCTTCCCTCACAATGGCCATTCGCGACATTGTATTGCGTGAAATAATAGCTGATGCATTTTGCATTTTCCACACACTCTCGATCAGCTCGTTTCTGCATTTGGCGGGTTTTCCCAAGACAAAGTTGGCCAGGTCCACCTTTCCAAGGTCTTTTTGCTCCTTCGCA
>NW_027019317.1:13103340-13118281 GCF_013076305.1 Rhopilema esculentum
GACAAAAAATCGTTTTAAAAATTGCTTTGCAGCACAAAACACAGGAAAGATCAATAGGAAAACAAAAAATTAATGGTTCTAACTTATCGAATAGTAATGACTGATTAGCTATATTCACAGCTAAGCACAACAAATTACAATAAATTTTCAGATTGCAGTTTTTTACCACCACCCTGCCACACCCATTTTGCCACACCCATATTCGCCGAATAACCGAATATTCGTTAAATTTTAAGCCGAATAACCGAATAGGAATATCCGAAGGTTTGGACAGCCCTACTCACAATCTCCTGTGTTATATCTTCAACATCTGGAGCAGTGGTGTCTTCAGTTTCGCTTTTTGCTTGAAGCAGGCATTGTTTCAAACGCGGGAAGACAATTTCATCATCGCTTTCAATAGATCTTATGTACTGGATTTTGTGGATTTTTTCCAGTATTCCTTTCAACGTGAAGTTGACAATCGTTGAGAATACTGGGGTCATCGATCGCAACAGTCGAAAAAGCTGCTCACATGCCTGGGACCCGGACATCCAAACTCTCAACGATTCTTTGGGGAACAGCCCAATAGCAACATTGTGGATCAAGTTCAACAACATATGCCCATTTAGCTCAATACATGTATAGGCATAACCGGTAATAAAATGATCACCTTCTGGCAAACATTTCTCTGCAAGCCATGTTCTCCATATTCGAAGAAAAAATTTGCTTTCCACACCAGTTAGAGCCTTTTAATCGGTTTCAATGACTTGTCGAACATCTAATTCTTGATGTCACGCATCAGCTGTAAGTAAACGACTGTTCCTTGTGTTCTCAGGGAACAGCGAGATTCCTTCAAACACTTCTCTACGGATTCACTGACCAGCAACTCTATGCTCAAGTAATTCTGTTTGTCTTTACAATCAATCGATTTTTGCGTCAGTCCGCGCCTTTCTTTTGGAAACTGCTTTAGAACCTCTACAAGATGACCTCTGCAGGCAACCTCAGCTCCAATGCTCAGAATGTTAGATGGCAAAAGCAATCTTGTTTTCAGTTTTGCCAAAAGGTGAATTGTGTCCTGTGCATAGAGACATTTTGTGCTTAAGGCCGGCATCAAGTAAAAAGTCCATTCACAAGGGACATTTGATCCTTCCTGGACTCCAAACAGCTTGCTTCTCGAAACCATGACCTTTAAAAATGGTCCAGCACCGTCTGCACCATTTTCATCTCTTGAGCCCATCTTCAATGATCTGCCACCGTTTTTCAATCTCAGCATGAGTGTATGTTGAATCAGTACGAAGGACACGGTACGAATAAAGGTGCATCTGCACTGACAGGTTGGACAACTATACAATGAGCGTATGAAGCCACCTTTCTCGACTTGAACGTTGTTTCCAATTCATCAAATGTATGCAAAATAAATTAATTCACCACATGGAATTCCATCTCTTCGATCAGTTGTAGGATCATACTCTACTTTGTTCAGTATTCTGGTGTCGTCTTAATGGATATGTATTGCCTTTGGTGCTTTCCAGTTTTCTAGGTGGTCAGCAAGCTCATTGAAACGAAATTCTCCTTCCTTTATCTTCGATTTGCTTGTAATCTTCCGATGCAATGTCGATACAGTAGGCAAAGCACAAACTAGATTTGCTTGCAACATTTCATATACAGCTTTTCCCACCAAACAAAACAATGATGACGCAAATTTTTTGACAGTGTCCTCATGGCGATAATTTTGGGGACATGAAGTTAGCAAATGCATGCCGTTTTTCTCTGCGCTTTAGAAGAGCTTCTTTAACACTGTTTTCACATCTGCGAACTTATCTTTCCCACTTAACAAATTGATACCCTCTCTGACCTTTTCATTTTCATTAATTATATTCGCTATTCTTTCATGGAAGTACTCTGTAATCTTTCGCTGTGCAGGAGCTGCAGCTGCAGCCTTTAATGCCCGCTGATTTCTGTAGCTTCTGCTTGACCAGCGGGCTGAAGCAAGTTTTTTGGATTGTCCTGAAGATAAAAAAAACATATTAACATTATCAAGCAAGCAAGCCAGCAAGCCAGCAAGCCAGCAAGCCAGTAAGCAAGCAAGCAAGCAAGCAAGCAAGCAAGCAAGCAAGCAATCAAGCAAGCAAGCAAGCAAGCAAGCAAGCAAGCAATCAAGCAAGCAAGCAAGCAAGCAAGCAACCAGCTTTACTTGATAGTGTGGATTGACAGAAGAAGAAAGTTGTTCCTCAACAGCATCAAGGAATTTATTCAGGGCTGTCTGTTGCAATGAAGCAGAAAAAATATATATAACAAATAATAAAGGAAAGCTTATCAAGTGCATGACAGATTGTGTTGCATGCAAATATGATTCAATGACACAATAATTCACTGTGGAAAAAGCACTTACATTAAGGCCAGGCAGCACCCTCACTTTTTCTGGATTTTTATGGAAAATACCAAACATTGCAGTTTTGTCTTCAATGACATCAACCATTGATCTTGCAAATTCAAACATGCCATCTAATTCTTGCGTCTGTTTTAGCTTCACAATGGCAGATTTTGTATCAAAACCACTATACTTCATTATGTTTTTGATGTAATTTCCTGCTGCTGGGATAAGATTCCAGAGTTCCTCTAAAATTTCATTTTGGTGTCCCTTGAAGCGCACCTTGAAGAAAATTTGATGGATTAAGCAAACAAGTTTTGAGAAACAAGCATAACTGCATAGGACTACAATATTTTCAGAGCAATGTTGAAGTGCATGTGCATTTGAATGCTAGTTGCTAAATCATACCTTAAGCTCATTAAGGTCTTCTCGCAACTTGATACAATTGGGATTTTGACACTCTCTGTTGATTGACTCCTCATCTATGAAAAGCATGAGAAGCAGGCTCTTAGACTCAGTGACAGTACTAGAAATAGTTATAGTTGATGGAAAGAAGATGACCTGACGTCAGATCCCTCCCATTCTTTTAATATTTAGGCCCACATGTATTGCTCGTACTTTCATATTGCAACTCTATCCTTGATTACATTTACAGATCTACCATTGTTACAAAATTGTCAAACTGAACTTACCCGAGAAGTCATTATCCATTTCTATATCAAACCACACTGAAACAACGCTAATTGAAATCACATTGAAACAGTTGAAACGACGCTTTCAAAACGTTGATGAACAAAACACATTGTTTTATTTTACATAGCAACTGCTCTTACAAGCCTCGTTTCCATCCAAAAATGGCGCAATATGAGGCTGAAGATTTCGAAAATTTTGAAAAAATTTAAGAGATTTCGAGCAAATCGGGAAGATTTTTCTGGATTTCGTAAAAATCATAAGGATTTTGAAAATTTCATCAGGATTTCAGGGATTGCTGGATTTAAGATGGATTCGGTGGATTTTTGAAATCTTGAAAAGATTTCTGGATTTGATTTTCGATTTCTAAGCAAGGTGTACGAGATTTCCACTCGTGATACACCCCTCGGCTTTAGCCCTGTAACTTATCTTGAAAAAACTGCTAATAATCTAAAAGCAGTTCTGTCTTCCAATGCCTTAGAGGATATCTGTCGTGTTCAAAACCCCTCCTCTAAGGAATTTACATTCTCTAGTTCTTGCGGTTCCTTTAGTCGTATTGATAAATGTTACACTTCTAGGAATCGACCCTTTCCCCCACTCTGATCATGATAGGATCTCTCTTACCCTCAATTTCTCAGCCGCTAAACGCGGGCCAGGTATATGGAAATTAAATACTTCTATTTTAAAAGAGCAAGAATTCATCAGCTCCATTAATAAATTTATCACAGACTAGGAACAATCACAAGATTCTTTCCCCTTGTTAATTGAATGGTGGGAACACAGCAAAACCACTTTTGTTGACAATGCAAAAATATATTCAAGAAACCAAAAGAAACAATTTCTCCGTAATAATTCAGATTGCTCGAACAACTCAGAAATGTGAAAAGAAAGGCAGAGAGTTCAGAGGACCCCCGATTCCTGTAACTTTACAAAAACAAAAGCAACGAAGTTAAATCCCTGGAAGCCTCCAAAGCTGAGGGAGTGAAAATTAGGTCAAAAGCTAAATGGTCCGAACAAGGTGAAAAAGTTACAAGATATTTCTGCTCCCTTGAAAAGAAACGACAAAGCGACCGTACAATGAAATCAATAAAAGATAAAAACGATAATTCCATCTCTGACCCGACCAAATTAGTCTATATAGTCAAAGAATCTTATGCTTCTCTCTATAAAGAAGGGCCAGTCGACTCAAATCTTCAGGATACTCTCTTATAAATTACAAGTAAACGTCTTTCAGAAACTGAGAAAAACATTTGTGAAAACCCCCTTACTCTTGAAGAAGTGAACTTTGCCTTAAAAACTATGGTAAATGGTGAATCTCCTGAAATAGGCAGACTACCGTGCGAATTTTAGAAATTATTTTGGAAATCTCTAGGTAAACACTTCATAAACGTAATTAACTCTTGCTTCGATAATAAATCCCTTACCCCCTCTCAAAGTATTGCATTGATTTCTTGCCTCTTTAAAAAAGGCGAAAGAGAAAACATTAAAAACTGGTGCCCCCTTAGCCTCTTAAATTGTGATTAGAAAATAATTGCCAAAGTTCTAGCAAATCGCCTTTCAAAAGTCCTAACTAGCATTATAGCAGAAGATAAAACTTGCTCTGTTCCCGACCGCTCAATTTTAGGCAATTGCCATGCTTTACAAGACATTATTCAATTATCTGAAGATGAAAATATCCTGGTCGCTCTATTATCTATTGATCAAATGAAAGACTTTGATCGTGTAAATTGAAACTTTCTCCTTAAAACACTTGAAAAATTCAATTTCGGTCCTGTTTTTATTAGCTTGGTAAAACTTCTATACACTAACATTGAAAGCAAAGTTAAATGTAACGATTTTATTTCTGACTCTTTCACTCCTAGCAGAGGGATCAGACAAGGTTGCCCCCTCTCTGCGCTTCTTTATGTTCTCATTGCTGAGGTGTTTGCCGCCAATGTCTGCAGTGTCCGCCTAAAACAAACAAAGATAAAAGTTAAAATTATACAATACGCAGACGATACCACCCTTCTTCTTCAAGGTAACCAATCTTTACTCGCAATTGAAAATCACATTGCGAACTACGAAAAAGCCTCTGGAGCTAAAATAAACAAAGATAAAAGTGAAGGCCTCTGGCTTGGTAGCTTTAAAAACCGCCTTGATTCCCCTCTATGTTTTAACTGGAAAAAGAAATCCCTCAAAATCCTTGGCCTCTATTTTGGTACCGAAGACATGAATAAACTGAACTGGGAACCTAAAGTGTTCAAATTTACAGAAACAATAAATCTTTGGAAGACGCCACGCAACCAGATGCACAGCCTGTTAAGAACTGGTAAGATACCTTGTCATTCCGACCGGGTACTTACTTTTCTCCTAAGTTTTCTTGCACTCTCCCCCCTTTTCCCATTCCCCCTGGCGATGCTTACGTCCCAGCTTCTTCTAAGAGGTCCTTCTAGGTCCGCCATGTGAAGGCCCTCTACCAAGAAGAAGTCAAAGGGTTGTCCAGCTCGGCAACCTACCTCTTCCTAATAACCGATGATTTTGGTGCTCCCCTCCCCCAGTGAGTGATGGCAGCTATTAATATAATATCAATAAAGGTTCACGAACTTAGGGACCATGTTAAGTGTTCCAACGTAATTGACTGGCTTAAAACTAGGAAAGAGTCTGTCATATTTTTGCTACAGACTTATTACTCTGAGCACGCAGACACCACCTTTCTAAAATTCATCTGGAAAGGATCAATTTTCTCATCATACGGAGGAAAACATAGCAGAAGTGTAACCACCCTCATAAAGGTCTCTACTGGTCAAAAATTCCAAAATTACTCATAATAATGGGTCTTGTAGAAGTTTTAGTAACATCACCTATGATTGGCTAAATTCAAAAATTCTCATTTACATAACAATAGAGGAAAATAGGAACCATATATGACCCAAAAAAAAACACCATAGAAACTACAATAAGCAACCCTAAGAAGCACTACTTAGTACCATTTTAAACAACTTGATACTTGTGTATTCCATTCTCATAAACAAGGTACCAAGGGTACCGAGGGTCCCGAAGGTACCAGCACATAGAAACTCATACAGACTCTTGAGAAGTGTCAAGGTACCGAAAGGTCCCAGTACTTAGTTTCATTTTAAATAACTTGATATTTGTGTATTCCATTCTCAGAAACAAGGTACCAAGGGTACCGAGGGTCCCAAAGGTACCAGCACATAGAAACTCATATAGACTCTTGAGAAGTGTCAAGGTACCGAAAGGTCCCAGTACTTAGTTTCATTTTAAATAACTTGATACTTGTGTATTCCATTCTCATAAACAAAGTAGCAAGGGTACCGAGGGTCCCGAAGGTACCAGCACATAGAAACTCATATAGACTCTTGAGAAATGTCAAGGTACCGAAAAGGTCCCAGTACTTAGTTTCATTTCAAATAACTTGATACTTGCGTATTCCATTCTCAGAAACAAGGTACCAAGGGTAGCAAGGGTCCCGAAGGTACCAGCACATAGAAACTCATATAGACGCTTGAGAAGTGTCAAGGTACCGAAAGGTCCCAGTACTTAGTTTCATTTTAAATAACTTGATACTTGTATATTCCATTCTCATAATGAATAGCCTAATTTTTATTTTATATGAGGTAAGTCGAGGAATAAAGAAAATTGTTGGTTTCATCAATTTGTAGAATATATATAGTGATTATATTATTGTCAGATTTAGATTTTTTCTTGTCCTAAAAATTTATTGTTAAAGTTAATCTCTTTGCAATTATTTTCCTTTCCTCTTCTTGTTGATGGGCCTTTTTTGTTGTTTGTCTTGCATACAATCAATACAGAGCCTGAGGATGAGGAAGAAAATCTATATGTATCAAGTGTGATATATATGATGTATAAGAATGGATACAATTTCGATCTATAATCGGAATAAAGGATATATATTTTAAGCCTAAAATTTCGTGTCAAAATAATTGATGCAAATAGTGAAATGAGTTCTTCTATAGATTTTGCCCGTGCTGCTTAGACAATTGTAACTTGTAACTAGAATCGTGAA
Organism: Rhopilema esculentum; assembly: GCF_013076305.1. The sequence goes on from NW_027019317.1 coordinate 13,110,408, forward strand.
TACAGAGCATTTTGATGCAACCTTCTGGTAGTTTGTTAAAATTTAAGCTGTAAAACAATGCTGATATGATGTATTTGAAAATTATTTTTGCTTACCAGTCGCCTTTAGGGATATGTTTCATCTTGAGGCATGAGAGGTGATACCAGTTATTTCCGACACACTAAGACAAACATAAGTCTTATTTTATTCATCTATTAAAAGTTTTCAACAAGGGATATTTTGTGTCGAGAATATCAAAAAGGTACATAAAAAGCACGAGTAGTTCAAGGTCGTGAATCAACACAAGGATTATGAATCAACACAATAATTATTTGTTGATGGATTTTTGAAAAATTTGAACCTCTGACTTTGGCCCTGAGCATTGAATCATTCTGCCTCTTTTCACCTACCGGAAAGTAAAACAAAATTTAAAAATTTATCATTATGATTGCCATATTTGCATTATGTTATGATTATAGATACGCTGAATGTTAGACATATTATTTATCAATCAAAATTAGGGAGATGCATTTCTTGAGTTTTTGTTACATTGGCAAACTCCAATAGCTGACATGCAACACGCCAGAACAATCAAAGATAGGTATCTTTCACTTACAACTTTACAGACGCAATATTTTGATGGTTTTGTTTCCTTTGGCTTCCCTGTTTCATGTGAACCTACAAAAGTAGAAATGATACACTACTTCCAACCCGTTTCTAGATTACGGAGACTGAACAAGTGGATCATAATGATAAAAAACTCATTCAATCTGTTCAGGCTTGATTCGTTTGCAAGTGACAAAATTTAAAAGGTTTGATATGGTTCATGATTCATAAGAGTGCTATATGTTGCAAGTAGCTACTTAACCTTTAGAGGACTGGGTTTTTTTTGCATACAATATACTTGCATCAGAAAAGTCTTTCTTGGAAGAATAATGGTGCATTATGACCCAGTAAAGTATATATTTTTGAATTGCCAGTTTGTGAAGTATTCCAGAAAAAAATTATTTAACCTAATTAATGATCACGTGATCTCATTAATAATTCAAAATGGCTGACGAAAAAATTTTTTCCCCATCATTTCAATAATTTAGGAGCCAAAAGAGGACATTGTTCTGGTCACTACCAAAGCAAATTGCATTTACTATAAAGTTCTATCATCAGAAAGTCAGGAATCCAAATTATATTCAATTGTTTTATTATTTCAGTAAATTATTGCAACTAAAGAATCATCTGGCTCTGAACCGCTTGACTCGTGTTCTTATTTTGATACCAGTTGCTATCACAAGAAAATTACCTATCCCTGAAGTAACTTACAGGAAATAAAAAAGGAAACCTTTCAAGAGAAATAATGTTACTTATAGCCAAAAGATATTGCTATGACCAAACTTTCAAGAATTCTCGATATTAGGTAAAATAGCAAAACAATAGTTCATTCAAAAAAAGTTAGTATGCAAAAAAAAGTTTATGAATTGAGATGTTCAGTAATCAAATGATTTGAAAGAGTTCCAGTAAATTAGACTCTAGTATGCCATAATTTAAAACAGTTCCTATCTTTATTCAAGCAAAGATGTACATTGCACATCTCACAGGATATGTATGTTACATGAACCCCTGCAGCACGTCGATCAATTTTGCCAATCTTTCCACCTCTGCTTGACTTCACAGTTTCTTTGCATAATTGGCAGTCTTTTCTGTCTGTGTTGTACACAGGCAGATGTACTCCTACATTCTGAAATCTGAGCTCATTTTCATGTGCTACAGATGGACGACCTACAGTGCGCTTTCTTGCACGGTATTGCCCTATCAGCAACTCTATCAGCTCCTCACGAAAGTTTTGACGCTTGGGAGTTTTCTTGCCAACTTCATGAGGGATGAAGCATGATCCCAAGATGAATGCATTATGTATGCACAGCTCAAGAATATGGAAAAGCACCCTCCTGTACCATTTTCTTGACCTTCTTCCAATGTTGTAAAATTTGATCATGTGATCGCAAAAATCGACACCACCCATTTTCTTGTTATATGGCTGCACAATAGGTGGGCAAGGTATTTCAACTGCTCCCGTGTGTCCTTTTTTACCACGGCGCTTCACAACTTTTTCTTTATCCTGGATATCATCTTTGTATTCTGGCTCATGTATTGTAGACAAAAAATGTACCCCTTTGTTGTCAAGCCATGATGTGGCCAAAATACTTCCATTCATTCTCCAATCTGAATATCCACGATCTTTTCCTCTTTTACTTGCAATCACTATTTCCTTCGGAAATCCGCTTCTGTCCACTCTGGCTGTTCCACTTGCATAAATTCCCTTTTCCTCTAAGGATTTGAGCAACCAAGCCTTGGTGTAATAATTGTCCAAGTACAAATGATGATTTACATCTTGGTAGCCTTCAGTGAGCTTCAAAACTACTTTCTCTGCTAGGCCTTTTGAAATTGTTTGGTTAGCATCTTTCCCTGTATAGATGACAATCTCACTAACATACCCAGTGTCAGATTCACATAACACAAAGGCTTTGATGCCAAATCGTGCCCTTTTACTAGGAATGAATTGACGAAAGTAAATTCTTCCTTTGTATGGGATGAGGCTTTCATCAATGCATATGTCTCTGGATGGTTTATATACATTTCTAAACCTGTCAGAGATCAAATTTAGAAAGGACCTGATTTTGAATAGAGGATCATGACCATCTTGTCCTCTTGGTATTTGCTGATTATCATTACAAACATGCAAATATCTATACAGCTGCAAAAACCTGTCTCTTGGCATTACCTCTCCAAAAGAACTGACATGTATAAGCCAATTGATCTTTCTCCAATAGTCCTTTATTTTAGGCAATTTCAACAAGCCCATAGCTAGTAACAACCCAAAGAATGCCTTCATCTCTGCTACATTTATGTTCTTCCAAGAAGACACATTTTTGCCAATAGCATTTGCATTTGTCATGTCAACAAGTAATTGCCATACCTCATCAGTGAAATACTGCTCAAAAAAAACTTTAGATGATAATTTTTCTGGGAGGCTTGTCCTTCTCATTTGTGGGCCTTGTTTTCCAACAAACAGTGGAATTGCCCTTTCAGAGCATGTTTTGTTCCAGTTTTTATCATTAGCCCACTTCGAGTGCTGAGACTCTTCCTTTCTTGATTTCTTGGATGCCTTGCTAGCAAGATTTTGGCTTTGAGCATGAATATGTTTTTTCGGTCGGCCACGTGTCACATTGCTTACTGCAAATCTTGAAACGGCTTTTCCTTTTCCAATTTTCCTTGTCTCTTTCCCTGGTTTGAAAACATTTGTTTCTCTTTCCAATGAAATTTCATCAGGACTTTCAGATTCTAAACTTTCTGACTTTTCATCTACCTCTTTCTCCAAACACAATGACGATGGCCTAGGCGTTACAACTGACCCAACTGCAACCTCACTTTCTGATAAATCCATGGACTCACAAGATTCAGATTCTGATAAAATCTCACAATTAGAGTCTTCCTCATCGTTTTCTGATATTTCGCTGGCATCACAGCTACTTATATCATCAAAAACAAGCAATGCTTCCGCTGCGTCAAACTTTCGTTTTGAATGCGACGCCATGTTGAATTGAAAAATCAGGTGAGATTTTCATCTCGCGATATTTGGTCTTGTTTCCATGTCAACAGCATAAACATGAACAGATATACCACAGGTAGTTCAGAGAAATGTTTAAGCATCTGCACAGCCTATAGTGAGGAATTTTTATCAGGTTTATATGACATCATTTCAAGTGACGTCATGTTGTCACAGATCTGTGACTACCGTCCCCTAAAGGTTAAAGTATCACACTCACTGCTCTGGCTCGACAACTCGAACAACTCAACAACTCGATAATTTCTTCATTTTCCCCTTAGTTTTGAAGCATTAAATGTTATATAGAGAAGTCAATCTAGTCATGTGTAAAATTACCATAACGTTGTAATAAGGTGAAGCGCATAGATTTGTTATTCCTTACTGATCTAGAAATGAAGTTTTAGTCAATTACAATTAGGATACATAAAGGAATATAATATGTTGTAAACACGTACTTGCATCAGGAATTGGCGTAGAAGTAATAGGCTCTTCTGGCTCTAGATGTGGATGCTCGTCCTCATTTTGCATACCTAAAATAGGAGCACCATAAAATATACATGGTGAGTCGAGTGATGAATGGGGAAATTGTAACATTTGTATTATTTTTTTTTAATTCTAGACTGCTAAGACAAGTTTGAGAACACCAACCGTCCCTTCTGCAAAGAGTCTTCTCTTTTCTTGGCGCTGCTCCTCTCTCCTACTCTGATAATCAATTCCCTTCAAAATAAATTTTGTTTGTGAGATTAGGAAATATCTTTAAAAAAGTCCACTCTGTCGAAAAACATCAATTGATGAATTCTTTTCTTGAAAGATGATTGTCATATTTGATTCAATAACAAATATTAAAAGTGTCATAATTCATACCAACTGAAATGCAGCCCTTCTTTTTGGAGTGAAGAGCAGGTATTTCTGCTTGGTCTCTGGAGACAGGTTTTCCTGCAAACGAAACAATTTCTACAAAGGTAATATACTTAAAAAGCTCGGTTGAATACCAAATTGCAATTACAAGTGTCATAAATAGATCAATAAAGCAATAACAATTGTGAGCTAATTGTGCATTTCATCTATTACGCTCAATTTTTTAAGAACACGAGCCTCAAAATTGGTCAAGAGTTAAGAACAAATCATGTACAAGCTAAGGCTGAGCTACTGTAAAATGCAATTTTTAACAAAGTTTTATCTCAGAAACGAGGATTTTTAGCCATGTTTGGGTGCTTTTTCGGTAGTGAATATTCAAACTTGGCAGCAAATGAAGGTTGCCTCACCCACTTTGTTGACAAATGAGGCCTGAACACTTCCCTAGAGCGAAAAAGCTAGCAATTGCACTGCTTACACCCTCAGCTTCAGATTTTCGAAAAAATTAAGAACTGTCAGCCTGAACTCAAATTTAGTGGTTCTTATAAAAAGTGAGTGTATTTGATGAATCATCTGATTGCTTACCACAAAGTTCACATCCGCGTTTTCTTTTCTAAGGCTTTCATACTGCAAAGACTCTAGGGCAAGAAAATAATTCTTGTTAGCGATTTCAAACTGATGACTTATCAAGGTTTAGAAATTCCAGGTATAGCAATTCGTATGAAAAAATCAGTAACATGAAGACATTTCGGTTAAGACTTTAGCAAGATTCAATTCAGTACCGTTTTTCCCAATCTATAAGTCGACCCTTGAATTTTTTACTAAAAGTGCAAAGAACTGGTCTCTTTCATTGCGAACTTTCAATATTTCATTAAGAACATATATACTATTGCGTTTTAGCTGACAAAAATCACGATAATCGCGAAAGAAAGAATTTCTGTTCCAAGAACCGCAGTTCACACTCTCCTATCAAAAGTTGTCCAAACGCAAAATTGTTTATGCTAAAATTTCTTGTAAACTACCATTACAAATTCAAAGCAAGCTTTCTCAAGGCTTTTCGTATTGTACAGACCTAGAAACTCGTCTTGTATGCCGAGAAATAAGGTATTGTATAATCATATAAAAATATATAGCCGTACTGGTTATTTGTTTGAAGAAATGTATTACATACTTACCAATAAGCCTTTTTTTTATACAATTTTCAATGTCTTTGCATGTCGATTGGTGATCATCCCTTGGTTCCAAAAAGGTTTCATTTTCCTCACACAAAGGCTCTTCTCCACCTGTGATCCCTGGTTAACAAAAATTCCAGTTAAGAAAATATCCAAAACAAAGTTGATATAAGAATGTCACCCAGCAATAATCTTTCAGCAAAGGAATACAGTTCAAGCGTCATAATTGATATCGGCTCTCTCTAGTGATTTCGATCCCTAATGAGCAAATATTAATTTTTTAAAATGGCTTTGAAAGAAGAAAACGTTTTGAAATACTTTTGTGTTTTGACTGACAAAAATCATGACAATCGCAAAAGAAAGAATTTCTATTCTAAAAACCGCAGTTTTCTCTCCTCTAAAAAGTTGTGCAAACGCAAATCTGTTCGTCTGATACTGTTCGTCTGATGCCTTTTTATATAAATGAAACTTGATTGGTAGACTGATATTGTGGGGGAAGTAGAGGTAGGGTAAAAGGACATTCAAAAGTTTTATTTAAGATATCTGTTACCGTATTCCAACCCATGCAGCTTGAAAAGGAAGATATAGGGATTTTGTGTGCTATAGAAAAAAAGAAGAGAGGTTAACAAATTAAGTAGTTCTATTGATCTTTGTTATTTGGATTAGTTAAGAACATCAACAATATATCAAATGTTCACAAAAGTTATTGTAAGAATCATTGAATAATTTGTATTCGATTAGACAATTGACACTATAATTGAGCTGAATGCTGGTAATGAATGTTCACAATGATTGTAAATCTACATTTTTTAAAGATCAGCTCATCAGTTAATACATAACTATCCAGGCTTTGTGGCTGTGCTCCAGACTCCTAACTTGAAGGTGAGGGGTCTGGAACACAGGCCAAGATAATAATGCTTCTTTGGAGTCATTTAAATATGTATTATATGTATTTTCTGATTAGAAGTCCTATCTATTTCAAAATGAGTTATGAATTTTGAATTAACTTTTAGTAAGCTAAATTGTGTATAAGTTATTTTAACTTTCACCTTTTAAGCAGGTCGTTAGCTCTGGATCTCTTGCTCTTTGTTGAGATTTTGTTATTTTGGCATTGTTTTTGGCAAAGTAAACTGGTCTCCCGATGCCTTTCTCAACCTGCCTTGAAATTTCTTGTTGTAGTTCCTTTGAAATAAGGATTTCCAGTTATTAAAGCTTCAAAAGCCAACTTTTACAAAGTAAACGAAAATAAAATATTTTGGCTTTTGAAAATCTTAAAAGTCGTAAAAACGAAAATGGAAATCACCATGAAGATGTGATATTTTTTAAACGGATGTGTTCTTCCAAATCCAAATTTACACGTAAAATCCAAAGATGATGCGTGTAAATATCGTGAAATGATGTTGTATGTAAAGATTGGTTTGCTAGGAACATGTTCGGCATGGACATTTCCACGAGGTTCAGAAGGCTAACATGAGCTAATTGTCAAAATGTTGTACCATTAAAATCGAGCGAATCTGAAAACATTGGTAGGACTTTGACAAAATGATTAAAAAGAACGTTATACCTCCTTCCGCACATCTAAGAACTCTTCTCCAAAGACGGTGCAGCGAATGGCAAGGCAAGGAACAAATCGTCCTTTATCATGGGACTTAACCGTTGTTTGCCAGTTAAGCCACTGTAAGATCTGTGAAAACCAAGATTGTAAGCTAAATTATTCTACTTGAGAAGATAGTCAAAGCCGCTACAGATGACTTGTCTTAATGTGCAATAGCCTGTTTGCATTGTCAAAGAGACTTTATATAATCATTATATTTCAACGCAGGTATGAGCAATGATTGAACACTACGTGACTTACATGGGCATCCTTTGACTTCGAAAACAATTAACAATTTCCTAATTCATCTTTCGAAAACAAATCTATAATATTCGTCTCTTACAACAGTTTTTCCACTTCGTTCCAGGTCTTCCTTTTGCTTTTCCACAACTTTCTCATTTTGATAGAATTCCATGAGGACATTGTAGAAATAATGCATATGGAAGCTCTGCATGCAAGCCGATCTTAAACGTTTTCTGTTTTTCGTATTATTCGCCGATTCTTGGTAGCTAGTTGCTAGGGAAAATGCTTGTTCACTGTTGTCAATATTGTGATACAAGCATAGATGAGATTTATGTGGATGGACAGTGGAGTGAAACCTATCTCCAACAACATATCTTCTACTGCTGTTTGTCAACGGATGGTCATACTCTCGAATCTCATAGGAACGAGCGAA
>NW_027019317.1:13118381-13134669 GCF_013076305.1 Rhopilema esculentum
TTTTCAGACTTGACAGGGAAAAATGGAGCCCTCACAAGTCACCAAGAAACATCTTTTCATAAGACATGTGCCATAAAGTACACGGAGTTCTTGAGCCGTGCAACACCTGGGATTGAGAAGGACGTTCGATCAATAATGAACATTGAAAGGCAGAAAGAGATTGAAAGAAACAGGACTGCGCTGGTTCCCATCATCGACACCCTTCTAACATGCGCCAGGCAAAATATTGCGCTTAGAGGCCATCGTGATGATGGACCAGTAGATTCAACTGGGATGGAACCCAAGCACAATGATGGAAACTTCAGGGTATTGCTGCGATTGAGAGTACGGGGAGGAGATACAAACTTGAAAGATCACTTGAAATCTTGCAAACGCAATGCTTCTTTGGTAAGCAAAACGATACAAAACGAGCTAATTGCCTGTGCAGGAAATATTGTCAAAGAGGACATAGTAAGAGATGTAAAAAATGCAAAATTCTGGACAATAATGGCCGACGAAACCCAAGATTGTGCGAAACGAGAACAGTTGGTCATTGCAATTCGTTACGTTGACACAAAAAATGTGCCAAAAATTATCAAAGAAGAACCGGTCGCAATTTTAGACCTGATTGCAGACATAAAAGCAGTGACCAATCAGATGAAACAGAGCACAATGAAATTAAGCTATGTGGCAAGGCAATAGGGGAGACTCTACTCCGCCATATAAGTGAGCTTGGGTTGGATTTGCAGTACCTCGTTGGTCAAGGATATGATGGTGCTGCATCGATGTCCAGTGAGCGAGTTGGTGTTTGCTCCTTTATCAAATCTGCTGCGCCACTCGCTGACTACTTCCACTGCTGCATGCATGCGCTAAATCTAAGTTGTTCTCGAGCCGCAAAGATACCAGCAATCAGACATTGCATGGATGACATCAAAGATATCAACAATTTCTTCAAGCATGCGAAAAGAAACAGCTATTTGCAAGCAGTCATAGCACGAGAATCAATTGAAGAGTTTCAGCGACGGCAGTTGGTGACCCTCTGTGAAACAAGATTTGTCGAAAGACATGAATCAGTTTTGGTTGCACGACAGCTTTTGCCTTACATCGTTGTGTGCTTGGAGGAAATGCTCGCTTGGGACTCATTAGATACAAGAAAAGATGCCAGGAGATTGTTAAAAAGTTTGCAAGACCCTCAGTTCCTTGTAGCGCTAGTATTGGCCGAGAAAGTGTCTGCTGTACTTCGCCCAGTGTCCCGTTCTTTGCAACAAATTGGTAGCGATCTTGTGAAAGCAATGTCGACGATTTCTGCGACACAGTCAAAGCTTTACACGTGGCGTAAAGGTGAAGAAAATGAGTTTGCTTCGATGTTTGAAGAGGCAATGCTTCTTGGCGAAAATATTGGAGTGACCAGAGAAGAGATGCACGCAATTCCTCGAGCAGTCAGTCAATCCAGGTTCAGATCAAATGCAGGTGAAGCCAATCAAAAAGCCATTGATTATTATCGTATCAATGTGTTTTTACCTCTTCTTGATGAAGTGGCTGGAGATATGAAAGCAAGATTTGGTCCCCATCAGCAGAAGATTGCGACGCTTACAAGAATTCTGCCTTGTTTCGTCAAAGAATCAACTTGGCAAGATATTTTGCCTGCAGCACTAAAATACGGAGTCTTTTTAGACCCCTTGTCCATTGTTGAAGGAGAGTATGAAATTTGGAAGCAGCAATGGCTGTCACGTGGAACAAGTACAGTAGCAAATACCGCTATCGGCGCTTTAGGCGACTGCCAAGGTGATGTATTTCCTAATTTGCATACATTACTCAACATTCTCACTGTGCTACCGGTGACAACAGCAGAACCCGAACGACTATTTTCTAAACTGAATAGTACCCTTACAGCAATTCGGTCAACAATGTCTGAGGAGAGATTAGAATCCCTACTTCTTCTGCAAGTTCACCGTGACAGAACACCAACGAGCGATAAACTCATTGACTCATTCGCAGCATTAAAATCAAGACGAATCCCATTAAAGCTGTAAGTAGTTAAAAGATGGACAAAATGACGTTGCTATTATATCGCAATACTCAACATTGAAACACACCACTTCTCGCGCAAAATGAGCTCGCATGTAGCTTTTCGTTTCAAAGGCAAAATCTCCGATAACGTTTTTGCTACGATATAGCTACTTCCTTTTCAAATTCTTTTCTGAATATATTGACATCAGTTGGGATCACTGATTTCCACAAAATTACTCAATCAAAGCTCTCATGTTTCTATGCTCGCAGTTAGTGTTCTCATGTAATGTAATAAGTAATTTTGGTTTGTTAGTTATATAAACAACTAGTTTCTTGTTATGCAAAAACTTTTACCTTATCAATTTACATGTTTAGTTAATGTATTTACTGTCTTTTCATTCAAAGTTTCTCGTTGTCGAATCGTTTGGGGGGGGCCATGGCCCCCCCGGCCCCCCCTGTAGATCCGCCAATGCCCACAGGAGTGAAGATCTAGTTTTAGAGGAGGAGGACGTGGTGAGCTCTGAGGACAAGACCAACTTAGGGCTGGAGAGAGAAAGGCTGGAACGACACCAGCAAAAATTGAGAAAGAATGGCCCCCCAGTAGTGCCGCAGGGTAATCGCTACCCATACCAAAGACCCTCAAGCGCCACAGACGTCTTGAGCCGCCCGTTGCCAGCTCTCCCATCTGTTGCAGATTATGCTGGCCAAGAACGAAATTACGCTGCTGCAGTTGGAAGAGCAGCGGCCCATGTTGAGGAAGTAATAGTTGGCAGGTCTGGTGGCCTGTGCATGAACAACATCGGACGGCCGAGACCAAGAACTGTCTGCGTTCACTCGGGGAAGGGGGCTATTGACTGCAAGGCCCTCATTGCCAAGTTGGAGACGTACCTCCTGGAGCCCACTCACGTCCAGAGGCTCCCAAATGGGGACCTGGAAGTCACCTTCCCCACAGAAGCGGACAAAAACAGGTTCCTTGGCCTTTGTTTCATGCGCCACCCACGTCGCCCTTGGCAACCAGGGCTCCGAGATCCACCCCCTGCGTGGGTGAGGGTTTTTAACAAGCCAGGAGAGATACGGCCGAAGTGGTAGAGAGGAGGCTCAGTTGGTTCGGCCGGGTTCCGTTTGCTAGGGAGAATACCCACCCTGGTACAAATAAGTTGAACGGGGTCATGACTCTTGAAATGATCATGACCGAGCCTATTCCAAGTTATGTGCAACTGGGTCCTACCTGTTTGCTTGTGCGACACGAAGGGCAACCTATGACGTGTCGTAAATGTGACAGCAGGACCCACCTTGCCGCAAACTACTCCGCTAAAAGGTGCTATCACTGTGGGTGTGTCAGCCATATTAATGCTGACTGCCCTGAAAGCAGTGTCTGTCAGGGTTTTGGGTCGCCTCAGCACCATCTTGCTCAGTGCGATACCTCATTCTTCCCAGACCGAGCAGAACCGACGATGTAGAGTCCATTCCCGAGACAACAACGAAGACCACAATGGCCTTTGAGATATTTGGCAGCGAGGCTGGAAGCTCAGCCACAGAGGATGAGGCAACTGCAGCTTCAGAGGACACCACACCTGATCCTGCTAGTCCCTTAGAACCCCTGCCTACAGAAGTACTGCAGAATGACATGGAGCAAACGAGCCTTGAAGAGCCACCCAGTAAACCCGAAGAGCCACCCAGTAAACCCGAAGAGCCACCCAGTAAACCCGAAGAGCCACCCAGCCTCAGTACACATGAAGAACTGTCCAGCATCCTCGAAGAGGCCCAGCCAACTAAGAACTGCTATGATACCCTGTCTTTTCAACAGGGCACCAACTCTTCTTCTAAATTTTCCTCTTCCCTTCCTCCTTTCCCAATCCCCTCTGTCGATGCTGGCCTCCCAGCAGCTTCAAAGAGGACCTTCCAAGACGACAATGTCATTTTCACCGTGCGAAGGCCCTCTACCAAAAAGAAGTCGAAGGGTCGTTCAGCTCGGCAACCCACCCCTTTCTGATGAGCAATGATTTTGGAACTTTCCTCCCCCAGTGAGTGATGGCAGCTATTAATATATTATCCATAAACGTTCAGGGACTTAAGGACCACGTTAAGTGTTCCAATGTAATTGACTGGCTTAAAAGTAGGAAAAAGTCCATCATATTTTTGCAAGAGACTTACTTCTCTGAGCCTGCCGACACCACCTTTCTCAAATCGATCTGGAAAGGATCATCTTTTTTCATCTCAACTAGATAAATTTTATGTTTCTTCTGAAATTTTGGCCAACACCAAACAGTGTGGGATAACTGTATTTTCTTTTTCTGATCATGACACCCCTTCTCTTTTCTTCAAATTACCAAACACCTCACCTTGTGGCAGAGGTACCTGGAAATTCAACACCAGCCTCCTCGAAAATGAAGAATTTACATGTAATATGAAACATTGAAGAACTAGACCTTAACAGTATCAATGGTTCACGTACCACAGAAAAAGCTCTTGAATACCAATCCAATGAAAAATCTTTGCACTATTTTTTCAGCCTTGAAAATTCACGTCAATCTAAAAAAGTCATTCGTAAGTTAAAAACACCAGATGGTTAAGTATTACAGGATAGTAGGGACCTGCTTGGCTGCATTTCTAACTTCTATGAGTCCTTCTATTCCCCTGATCCAATTGATAACCAAAAACAGAATAGCCTATTGAATACTATTGATCAATTTGTCCCCGAAAACCTTAAATTGTTACTTGAGGAACCACTTTCCGCAGACGAATGTCACAAAGCCCTAACCGACATGAAATCAGACAAATCGCCTGGCTCAGATGGGCTACCAGCAGAATTCTATAATTTTTTCTGGGAGGTAGTAGGCAAAGCCTTAGTCGAAGTACTAAACTTTTGCTTTAATAGAGGCCTTCTCACCGAATCTATGCATCTAGCCATAATCACCCTTTTGTATAAAAAAGGAGACATGGAACTTCTCAAAAACTGGACACCTATTTCCCTTCTTAGCGTCATCTTCAAGATAGGTTCAAAAGCATTTGCAAGTAGACTACAATTAGTCCTCTCATCACTCCTGAACAGCGATCAAACATACATGCTCTGTACTGGGGAGATCAATCTTTGAAAATCTTTTGCTGGTTATAGAATCCGAATATGGTTATAGATATAGAATCCGATAAAAATTGACCAGGAAAAAGCATTTGACAGGGTGAACTGGAACTTTCTTGTCAATGTCTCAGAAAAAATGAAGTTTGGTCCAAATTTCATAGGGTTTATTAAAACTATGTATGCAGATGTTTCGTGCCAAATTAATAACAATGGCCACCTCTCTAGGAAAGTGACGCTTAAACGTAGAGTAAGACAAGGTTGCCCTCTGTCCAATCTACTATATTGCATGGTGGCAGAGACCTTGAGCCACCTCCTCCGCCAAAACAAAAAAAACGATGGTCTACTGTGTCATCAGAGGGCAGGAATTAAAAAAAAAAAGAAAAAAAATCTGTTCTTATCAGCTTAATATCTGATATGCCCCCGAGGGCGCTCAAATATTAAACTGATTTTTGGAACTAGCTTGTCGGCATGAGGCTTGCCTCACCGCAAGCACGGGTTGCCTTGGCATTGCAGTACAGGCATGGGTGGCCCAGCCCCTTTTCATCAATTGGCAAGAAAACAACGATTTTTCACATTTTCACAGTTGCAATCATTCAAGTCCATATTGTTGATATGGCTGGCTAACTACAATGTTAACTAGGAGCTAGCTAACATTGTATGTAGTTGGTTGCTTTTCCATAGTAGTTAAGTAGTTTAAACCTTGTACTAGACATAGTTTTATTAATGATTGTTAATCAAATATTGTGTTTTTGTGTTCTTCTGTTCTTGCTTTTTTGCCTGCCTGTTTAGTAGTCAGTCATTTCTAGCTACCCCTCTTTGTGTGCTCAAAAAGTCAAGGCTTATTTTCAATTTCAGACGACTGTTGGCTGACTCACGACTTATCGAGCAAGATGCAAGATGTTTTTCTTCACCAAAGGGTTGGTGAGTACATCAGTTTTATATTTCAGTACTTGATCATCTTCCTCGTCAGACTGAACATTCTTCACTCAATATTCAACATATCGATCTATTCAGAGACTACTGAAACAGCCTTCCCACATGTGTCAGCTTGTTTCTGCAGCCGCCGAGTTGTCAATAGCCAAAATGGTAGTTCATACTTACCTGACGGGGGCGTAGCGACCGGTCGCGCTTTTTCGAGCTCTTCCGCTCGCTGGTTTTTTGGCTTGTTTTAGCTCGTTTACAATCTTAAATTGTTATCGCACACCTTCTTTAATAAATTTGTTATCCTGTGGAAAGTTTTTTTCAACGATATCGTTTGAAATGGATGTGGAATCTACACCTTTTATATGGGGAGATGCACCAGCGGAAAAGAAAATTTCATTTGCGGAAAGGCTGAAACAGTCCAATGCGAAAATGTCTACAAACGACCTCGCTGCTCGAGCTGCCAAGTTTGAGACTGGAGATAACATTACCTTCCATATCCAAATTTACACGTAAAATCCAAAGATGATGCGTGTAAATATCGTGAAATGATGTTGTATGTAAAGATTGGTTTGCTAGGAACATGTTCGGCATGGACATTTCCACGAGGTTCAGAAGGCTAACATGAGCTAATTGTCAAAATGTTGTACCATTAAAATCGAGCGAATCTGAAAACATTGGTAGGACCTTGACAAAATGATTAAAAAGAACGTTATACCTCCTTCCGCACATCTAAGAACTCTTCTCCAAAGACGGTGCAGCGAATGGCAAGGCAAGGAACAAATTGTCCTTTATCATGGGACTTAACCGTTGTTTGCCAGTTAAGCCACTGTAAGATCTGTGAAAACCAAGATTGTAAGCTAAATTATTCTACTCGAGAAGATAGTCAAAGCCGCTACAGATGACTTGTCTTAATGTGCAATAGCCTGTTTGCATTGTCAAAGAGACTTTATATAATCATTATATTTCAACGCAGGTATGAGCAATGATTGAATACTACGTGACTTACATGGGCAATCTTTGACTTCGAAAACAATTAACAATTTCCTAATTCATCTTTCGAAAACAAATCTATAATATTCGTCTCTTACAACAGTTCTTTCACTTCGTTCCAGGTCTTCCTTTTGCTGTTCCACAACTTTCTCATTTTGATAGAATTCCATGAGGACATTGTAGAAATAATGCATATGGAAGCTCTGCATGCAAGCTGATCTTAAACGTTTTCTGTTTTTCGTATTATTCGCGGATTCTTGGTAGCTAGTTGCTAGGGAAAATGCTTGTTCACTGTTGTCAATATTGTGGTACAAGCATAGATGAGATTTATGTGGATGGACAGTGGAGTGAAACCTATCTCCAACAACATATCTTCTACTGCTGTTTGTCAACGGATGGTCATACTCTCGAATCTCATAGGAACAAGCGAATGCGGTTTGGGGTTGTCTGTGCTCAATCGGCACGATATCTGGAACATTGATGCCCTAAAAAAGGTCATGAATTAGTTAAAGTTAGCCTTGGTTACTGTCAACCCATTTTAACCTATTCTAAATTATCAATTGGACTCGGGACCAGCCTGCAAAAGTTGGAAAAAAAATGTAAGTAAGGTTTATGCTCTTGGAGTTAAAATTGACTTTCTCTTACATAAAAAACGAGTTTCTCTCACAAAGAAAACATCTTTATCAAAAACAAACAAATGAAACAAACAGCGATAACGGTACAAGGCCATCAGTAGCCGGGAGGCGGAGGAGGTTTCAGCCCCCCACCCATAATTGTCAAACTGTACTTTATTTTCTTCATACTGTAATAGTGTACTGAATTATCAGGAATACATTGGGCAGCCCCCCTAATGTTAATTTCGTTCTGACGAAACAATATTATAATAACATCAAAGTATGTCTGTCAATATTCAGTTCAATTTTTGTGATTTAAGACTTTGGCTCATCATGGGAGTAGATATTACCTGCACGATCAGTGTATCAGTGTTTCGTATCTTTTGGCTATGCACAAAATTGCAAACCAACAACATTGATTACTGTGTTGACACAGGAAACGTGCATACACGTTAAAGGTGCGGTTTGTACCATTTAGATTTTCATGTTTGAGGTGAAAGGGATACTGGAATTATCACACCTCTTCATGAAAGGCGGCTTTGCATTTAGAATTCACATTGCTGAAACAAGATGTTTTCATACAGAAGTGAGAAAGCATGACGATTTCCCATTACATCTGTGGGATCCGGATATATAGTCCAAGAAGATTGCCATGCAGGAAGGGTTCGTCCGCACTCATCATTAAAAAGTGTTTTGAATGTCTAATTTAAAAGGAGGAGATAAACAAACTTGACATAAACCGGAGAATTGCTTTATAAGGGCGCTTATTATGTATTCACTTCAACAATAATTTGAAGAGAGAAGTGAAATTTACCAAGGACGGTAATCAAAGAGTCAAAGTTCTGTGGCCAAAATTCAAAAATGGCAAAGCTGTTGTCCGTGATGTTGTGGTGAAACAGAACTTTGGTACGCCAATAATTTGGATTTCGAAAAGGGTTTAAATGTCAACGTGATACAACAAACTTGTGACTATCACAAGCTTAACTCCTAATCCCTTCATTTTTTGACATGGTTTTATGATCATTCAGTAAAACAACTCTCATTACAACAATATTGTTTCTATTTAGCTTTTTTGATTCCCTTCAGAGTTATTTAAGTTGGTATTACACTATATTATACACATGTCTATACTATAAGATACTTTGCATACTGTTTGAAAGACTCTAGTAGAATATTTGCTACAGAAAGGAGATGAAATACTGAAAATGAGTAGCACAAAATTATGTTGAGAAAAAATGAAATAAAACACCAATACAAGCCTTCATCAGAGAGAAAGAACACTTTCCCCTACTTCTTTAATGCTTCCATTTTTTCAACTCCAGTGGGTTTTAAGTTAAGAAAAGTTTAAAGACCTGTTTTGTATTTTTTATTTATATTCTAGGGTACATAGATGAGTTGTTTAAAGTATTTATCAATGCAAGTGAAAACGAGTTGGCAAATGCCAGAGAACAATTAAAGGGACTCTGTCCACCACCGATGAATTTAATGTTGGAAAAACAGCCAAAGGATCAGGCAGTGGCCAAACATTATGCACGAAAATTGATGAAAGTGCCTAATGTACCTCCAACCTCACAAGGTGTGTATTTTATTGCTTGCACATTTGGTAGCTCTGGTTTGTTTATCAGTTGGTGAAATTTGAGTGATTATTATTCGTGATTTAACAATATAGAAATGTTTTTAAAAACTTATATGTCATGTGAGAAACAAATTTTATTACTCTTATCTAGACCTCCTCACTTTTCAACAATTTGTTATGTTTCTTCCTTTGAAAATATAACAAGGCTTGCAAATCTACCTCTAAACAGTGATTTTTGCTTTTATATTGCTGGTTGAAGTTGATAGAAAACCATAAAGGCCAGCTGCTCAGTTAAGATCCGAGAGCAAGTGATTTTGAAAATGAGGAAGACAACACCATCTGGTTTTTAAAAACAACCATCAAAAATAATTACATTTAAGTTATTTTTCTAGGTACTGGCAGAGAAGCAAGCAAAATTAAACAAAGACAGAAGCCAATGTGCAAGAAGTGCAGTGTTACGATGAAACAACATCACTGTCCATTTAAATAGTTTTTTCAAATGAACTTGTAACTTTATGCCAGATCTTGTTCATAATTTTTATAACCACAAAATGTCTTTCCATATTCTAATGGGAACTGTCTTCGAATTGCAGCATAAACACATGAGGGTAGAGGAATTCTTTTCTTCCCTAAACGGCCATAAACCATTCGTACAAATACCCTGTAGGATATACTTCTTAGGAACCTATAAAATAGCATAAAAAGTATATTAGAAGCAATTTCAAAAAATGATTGTGACCATAAAGGAATAACAAATCTTCTGGAGTAGTGCTCTACTTTTTTTAATTTTCCTTTAAATGTTGTGCCACTCTCGACTGGCAAATAAATGTAGTTCCTTTCTAATAAATCTTACATTTTCATAATATTGCCTGTTAAAGAAATTGACTCATGTTAACAGATAGTTAACTGATTAAAATCTGTGAAAATTCAGAGGAGGTGAGGCTAAAATTAAAATCTGAGAGTTGTAGATTCAGAGAGTCTATTTACATCCATGTACTTTTTGGTGTTTAGTCTTTTGAATCTCAACAGTCTTTAAATTTGCATAAATGTGATATTATTGATTCTTCAATAGATGAAACAATTGAGAAGACATGAAATAATTCAAATTGCTGTTGCAAACATACTTATTCTCTATTCCTTTTTGCCAGTAAGAAGTGTAATCCTTTGTTTTGAAAGATGGTGCTGCCATCCTAAGGCTCCACTTCCCCAGACAAACTGATGTGAAACCTGGGTGTTCTGTAATGCAAGAAGGCTCCCTAGATGTGTCTTCAAGCACCATCTCACTTCTTAGGGACTCCTTGCACTTCTCAATTTCCTTGCAACACAAGCATTCTTCTGCATTTTGAACCAGCTGGACTGTGCAATGTCCACATTTGCACCTGTAATTACAATTAATCTGTGAAACAAGGTAAATAGCTCCTATATATAAATGCCAAGTAACCTGCATTTCATTAGCCCAAACATAAAGACTTAACTTTTAAAAAATATTTTCCATTGTGTAACATTGGAGGAAAATTTGAAAATGGAAATGGCCCAAAGAAATGCCGTAATGCCCAGAGAAAGATCAAAAATTCCATTTGACACAATCCAGTGTTGTAAGACATTAAAAAAACATTAATTTGTGAATTAATTGACGAAAATTTTGTAATACTTATTTGGTTTGTTTTTGAAGTATTGATTATTCACAGAAATTTATCAATTTTCAAAGTCTGTAAAAATTGTAACTTTCGGTTGCACCACAAGGACGATGGGCCTAGATTTCGTCAATGAAAACAATCGGTTTTTCAACTTGCTAATACTAGGGAACTGTTTTGAATATTGAACCTGGGTCGTAACGGAATATAGAGCACACATTTAGAAAGCTGTAAATGGTATTTATTCTTTTTTACATTGGTAACAGTCTTTTTATTAGGTTTATTGTGACAAAGTGCACCAAGAGGGCAACGCCACTCTACGTAACTAAAAGATCAATAAAATTGAGAAGTTCAGTTGAAAATGATTTCATTAAATAAACAAAATGATTACCATTCTGAGATGTCTATCTTCCTTTCGAATCGATCGGATAACGTTTTAGCCATGCATCACGCTCGGCATATGCTACGCGATATTCTTGTGAGAATGTTTTGTCGGCTGGAGGATCGTCGGCACATAATAGGCCTACCGCCAGTTCATCATCCGAAGCTCTATCTACGTTGCTCGAGCATGGGTCTTCATTGGTTCCCCCTCGAATTCAGTAGGAGCCATATCTTCCTCACAATCAGTAGTAGCTTCTGATGAAATGTTGGATGAATCCGAACAACTATCACTCATTTTTGTTTGGCGAACCTCGCGTTAATTTCGGCAATTCAATGTAAAATTGTGATTTGTTTTGATATTTGTCTCACGTGTGTTCCTGGATAGACGTGATTGGTTTCCAGGCCCTGATAGCCCGGTCGTAAACAAATTCGTTGGAAACAAAAAGGCTTGGGGAACGCCCATTGTGCGATAAAAAGTTATTTTTTTTCACTCACGCTTCTTTGACTGACATATCCTCACAGAAAATTAAATAAAAGAATTTCGGTAGAGGTGCACTTTAACCTCAATGAATTAGTTTTTATCGGGTGGCCATCTTCTACTCTTCACTCACAATGCAGTTTCCTTCCTTTACCAACTTTCTTATCAAAACCAAACCCAGAGTGAGCCTCTATCTATCTGTCAATAAAAATACACAGAGATGGTTGATGCAAATCTCAAGCAAACCTATCTTCAATTCAAATTTAAATTCGAATTCATTTATTGCATCAAAATATGTTATAAAAGTTTGTCTATAATTATACTAAATAGCAATAATCAAGAAGCAATGATAAGAGCGTCATAGTGTCACTTAGCAATTGAGAATTAGAAACTTGGTAAAATCAATTGACAAAGTGAAAGTCAGAACAATTCAAGGAGAAATTGAGGCAAGGATTACTGTATTATTGCAAGAAGATTCTTGGGCCTATGGAAATCTGCATGGCCTATTTTTCACAATTCCAAATCAAATACTTTTTCTAAAATCATTCTAACAGCCATTTGTAGGGATGATTGCAAAACAGAGTTTTGTTTCTGTTTCCCTCACATGGTTTCATGGTTTGTTCTAATTGTTGGAATTCTCGGCAACCACCCCTCCCCCTCCCCAATACCCATTCTGAATGTTTTTGCAATTTTTGCAACATAAAATTCAAAATATTGATTTTTGGGACGTAAGCTTCAATAAGCTGGGCTTTCAGGGATTGTTCAATTCCCATTCTCCAAACCGACCGCCACAAGGGAAGCTGAAAGTTAAGTTTAATTTTCTTCCCAATGATAGTCCAGTTGTCTTTTTGCCTCCTGGGTCATGGGGAGGCTCGTTCATGAATAACTAGTGAGTAAGCACAACAACACGGAGCAACACTCAAGCCATACTTTTTTGAAGAAAGTGCCTTTCCCTGCTGTCGCAGCTCACAACTGCTGCTGGATGCTGCTGAGTGGCCATGTGAAGCGGAATAACTCATTCACTAACTCACTCACCTCGACAACATTCTTCAACATCCACACATTGATTACTTTGCTACTGGAGTGAAGAAGCAGGCAGGCAACAGGCAAAAAAACTGAGCGCTCCGCAAGCAACGAGGCAGACTTGTGGAGAGTCTGAGCTATAGAGTCTCTACAAGCGGTGTCTATAACTCTTTTGAGGGGAAACCATGGCCGAGAGGTTGGCTCCATATAGGAGCCGAGATCAAGGTCCCACAAGTGTCACAAAGGGCTCTGCTCCCTCAAGCGTTGCACGAATTACAGGCCATTTTGAGCAAGACTCCACAAGCGATGGAGAGACAACTGACGAAGCCACAGAGAAGGAAAGACTACCACAGCACCAGAAAAGATTGAGAAAAAATTTACCTTTAGTACCAGTAACGACAGCACCCTACCGACCATACAACATCGACAGCACCCCTTGGATCGTTGCCTACCAGCTACGCATCGCAAGCAGCAGCAGCCTCAATCTTAGAGATCTTCGTTGGTAGGTCGGTTGGCCTTAGAGAAAACCTGCCTAATGGAAGACGAAGACCGAGGTCAGTGTGTGTTCACACTCCGAATGCAACTATTGTTCCCTCTGCACTTGTCAACCGCCTTGCTGAGCATGACATCAGGCCCACCCACCTCCAGAAACTACTGAATGGTCACCTGGAGTTGACATTCAAGTCTCTGGAAGAAAAATAAAAGTTTTTTAGCCTGCCCAATGTCCATCTGCCCAGGAGAAGCTGGCAACCCAACATGTAAAATCCACCACAAGTCTGGGTAAGAGTATTCGCGTCCTGTTTGCCAGGGAAAACATAGGCCCTGATACAGGCTTACTTAATGGTGACTTGATATTTAAAATGGTAATTAGTGAACCTGTGCCAAGTTTTGTACACCTAGGCGCATACTGTTTAGCGGTACGCCACTATGGCCAACCCCAGTCATGCCGCAAATGCGACAGCTGTGGCCACATTGCTGCTCAATGCAGCATCAAAAGGTGCTACAACTGTGGCTTAACAGGACATATTAATGCTGACTGTCCCAAAGACAGTCGCTGTCAGGGTGGCAGATCACTTGAGCACAACATTGTTCAGTGTGATGCCACTTGGGTTCCTGAAGCAGACAGTGATGCGCACAAGCCCACATCTGACCACACCCTGTCAGAAGGCTACAGCAGTGAGGAGGAGCATAATGATGGAGCTGTCAGTACCGCTGTGGCAAATAAGAATGCAGCCATTCCTCACGATCCAACCCTCTCTGATTGCCCAACCGTTGCCACTCAAGATTTGGACAATGCGGAACAGTCACCAAACTGGTTTGAACACACAGAATGCACAGCTGGGAGTGCTGGTGCTGATCTGGCCCCAGAGGAGACAGCCGTTACCCATGTTTGCTCATCGTCGGGTGATGACATGGGTACCAATAATCACCAAATCGCTGCTCCCGAGGAGTCAGCTAGTACCCAGGACTCCACTACTCAAGACGAAAACGGCCAAGCAGTGAAGAACTGGTATGATCCAGCAACGCCTTCACCAGATGGTATGTGCCCTTCTCTGACTTTCTTTTCTCCCCAGCCTATTTTTACCAAATCCTCTGCCTATGCTGGCACCCCAGCGGCTTCTAAGAGGTCCTTCCAGGACAACAGTGTCTCTGACATTTCTGCTGTCCGGAGGCCCTCTACCAAGAAGAAGCCGAAGGGTCGTTCAGCTCGGCACCCTGCCCCCTCTTAATGCCAATGATTTTGGAACTCCCCTCCCGCTGTGAGGAATGGCAGACATTGATATATTATCAATAAATGTTCATGGACTTAGGGACCCGCTTAAATACTCAAATGTAGTGGACTGGCTTAAAACTAGGAAGGAATCCATATTCTTTTTGCAAGAAACTTACTTCTCTGAGGCTGCTATGTAGTAACATCCTTTCTTAAAACCATCTGGAAAGGATGTTACCACATAGCAAACAAAGGTGTCACCACTAGCAGAGGTGTTACCACTGCCCCATAGGAGAAAGAGCTGCTTTTTTTCAAACGCTGCGCCCTCACATCAGGGGGGCAGTTCCAACAATCATCGGAGGTGACTTTAATTGTATCACTAACCTTTTTCTCGATAAACTAGGCGGTGACAGCCAAGCAGGTCCCACTGCCATAAAAGCTCTCAATGACCTTCTCAGGGACTTTAACCTTATCCATATATTTCGCTCAATGCACCCTTCTACCCGCAAGTTTACCTGGACAAATTCAAAAGTATTATCTAGACAATAGAAGTTCTACGTTTCTTCTGAAATTTTGGCCAATACCAAACACTGTGAGATAACAGTGTTCCCCTTTTCCGACCATGATGCCCCGTTTCTGTCCTTTAAACTGCCAAATTCGCAACCCGGTGGCAGAGGTACCTGGAAATTCAATACTAGCCTCCTAGAAAATAAAGAATTTACCTCTAATATGAAACATTTTTTGAAATTTTGGATTACTCGCAAAAAAGACTTCGCAGGCAAACTACACATTTGGTGGGATATTGGTAAAATGAAAATAAGAAACAGATGCAAAAAGTTTTCTAAACGCTTAGCAAAAGAAAAGAGAGAGAAGCGCACCACTTTGGAGGAAAAGCTCCAACGGGAAACAATTTCTCTGGATCAAAAGGGAAAAGAAACTGTTTCCTTGATTAGACAAAAAAATGGAAGAACTCGATCTTAATAATATTAATGGTGCAAAAGCCCTTGAAAACCAATCCAATGAGAAATCTTCACGCTATTTTTTCAGCCTTGAAAATTCACGTCAGTTTAATAAAGTGATCCGTAAGTTTAAAACACCTGATGGTAGGGTAATACAGGAAAGTAGGGACCTGCTTGGCTGCATTGCTAACTTCTATGAATCACTCTATTCCCCGGAACCCATTAATAATGAAAAACAGAATGCCCTTTTGAATACTATTGATTGTTTTGTCCCCGAAAACTTTAAATTGTTACTTGAAGAACCACTTTCCGCAGACCAAAGTCACAAAGCCCTCACCAACATGAAATCCGACAAATCGCCCGGCTCTGATGGGCTACCAGCAGAATTTTATATTTTCTTCTGGGATGAAATTGGCGAAGCCTTAGTAGAAGTACTAAACTTTTGTTTCAATGGAGGCCTTCTCACAGAATCCATGCGTTTAGCTATAATCTCCCTTTTGTACAAAAAGGGAGACATTGAACTCCTCAAAAAATGGAGACCAATTTCCCTACTTAATGTTGATTACAAAATAGGCTTGAAAGCCTTTGCAAATAGACTGCAATCGATACTTCCATCCATTTTGAATAGTGACCAAACTTGCTCTGTACCAGGCAGATCTATTTTTGAAAATCTCATCCTGCCAAGAGATTCTTTTGATTACTGCCAGGAGAAAAAACTCCCCCTTGCATTGATTAAAATTGACCAAGAAAAAGCTTTTGACCGTGTCAACTGGGACTTTCTTCTAAAAGTCTTGGAGAGAATGAGTTTTGGCCTCAAAATTCATGTGTTTTGTGAAAACCATGTATACAGATGTTTCTTGCAAAATTAGCAACAACGACTATCTTTCTAGAAAAGTAACCCTTAAACATGGGGTAAGACAAGGCTGCCCA
>NW_027019317.1:13144778-13195670 GCF_013076305.1 Rhopilema esculentum
AAGCTTATTCAGAATGAAGCTATTTATACTTTTTAAAGAACATTAAGAGTTAGGAGCTATTGAATGCATAATTATTATCAAATTGTAATCGTAGTAGCAGCAAAAGATAAGGCATTGTGATATTTCAACCTAAAAGCTTCAGTAGAATTGCAAAGTTTCAAAACTCATTACTAGAATTGGAAACCAATATTCAATTTTCAACCATCTCACAACTACACTGCATTTCTTTAGATTTCACTTGCACGCACTGCATTCATTTGAACGCTGCTTCAAAGCTAATGATAGACTTTGATGTAAGAAACAACTTGGACCCGGAATCGTATGCAAACACCTCAGGTACGACTTCATGATAAGCTTTGATTATACACTACCGGCAGTTTGAAAGCTGTCAATACACATTTTTATGTAAGCACAGAAATCGTACATCTTTTAAAAGGGAGCAACCTTAGGCAGCCATTTATGGAGGATAACCTTTGCTGATATCATGGAACTCATTCACCATCTCGGAGCATCGCATCTAATCACATTTATATTTTGAAATTTGGTATATAATAATTCTCTGTTTGTTTTTATTGATATTGAATGTACAAACCAAAGCTAATGAATCTAATTTTTAAGCTATAGAGTAGTTTTGAAATTTTATATTCCTTTAGATGCTGTTTTCTGGGATTTTTGTGAAAACCCTGTATCCTGTTCCTCTCACCGAAATATTTTTTTGCATAATGTTGCCGGCTGTAAAGACACACGATGAGCCTTTACCAGTCTTTTAACTGACAGTTTCCAGAATAAAACATTTTTCTGCTTTTAAGGTTTTGTTTTCAAATTTAACTTCAGTGAAAGGAGCTGTTATCTGCTTTGAGATAAGCTTTCAATTAAATCCAAAATAATTTATACGTTTTTCCAGAAGCTCGTCCCAAAGCTGAATGTCCAGTTTATCCAATTCTTGCTAACAAAGAAGCTGTCGTTGTTTGGGACCAAGAAAGGAATGACTTTGGAGCAGTTGCTGTCGTTCGAGATCATCTCTCCTGCTTGAACTGTCCAAATTCAACTGGATGCGGACACATTCGGATTCTGAAGAGCCTTGAGTCTTCAATCTTTCTTCCAGAGAATGCATCGAGACTGCTAAAATCTTTGGAAGATGAATATCCTACAGAAGAGGCAAATAATGGAAAAGCACTCTCGTATCAAGCAATTCCGTTTTGTTATAGTCCGCTAAACAGCCTCGCTGGAAAAGAAATCATGATTATGCAGCGTTCCCAAGACAAATTAATTTTAAAACCAACGTTGCCCACTGGGATCCGTTGCAAATCTTGTGGCAGTTACTGGTCTACGGAAGATCCTGTCAAAGAAAACTGGCTATTTCAAAGTGATGTGCCCGTATTTATGGACATTGGCATTGTTTCAGCTGAAGGTAATAATTGTTTTTATCCAATGCTCAACTTTGCAAACTTCATTGTATTTGACACATAGTATCCTATGAACGAATTTTTACTACGTTCAACAGTGATAAACAACGATTTCAAACCTTTCCTTCGTTTGCTAGTTCTCTAAACATAGCAATAAAGGCCAAGATTTGACGGAAAACCATTGATTTAGCAGTATTTTCTTTTTTAGTGTACAGAGTACATTGTACAAACGTCGCTTGCCTATGGAACTTCCAGTACGATGGACTTGAGGATGGGCTTCTCAATATGGGGACGTATATGGTCAGCCATAAACTGTTGAGGCGTTTTATGATAAGCTTCCTTCATGGTCGGTAAGTAAAGAAATGTTAAGACGATACACAATTTCATGAAATTGCCACAACCAGCTATCGTCTAGTGACATGCATAATAATAATAATAATAATATAGTTGCTTTTAAGATTCATTCTTTCATTGGAACAGCAAGATAATATCAATATACCAATTGAGATGTTATGTTTAATTGACAACACTTCCGTTTTGGTTGTATCAAGGTAGAATAAAGAAAATTTCGTCTTGGTTGTTTATCTATAGGGACCAGCATTCGAGGTGCTTTTTACTACTAAGTTCTCGTTATTCCATAATAGTTACAATCTGCTCTTATCAAATTTAGCTTCTCTATAGAAGACCTAGAAGTTTTCTTCAATTTGACAACTTTGCTAAATTTCTCCTCTTAAAAATTTTTTCGGTTTTCCCAAATGGTTTTCTTAATTTTTTTGAAATCTTAGGATGCCTATCTACGTTTTCCACACGATTTACGTACGGGAAAAACGCGACGAAGGTCTTTCATGTGAGATTAGCACGTTCTCATATAACAAATTTAAAGATGCGTGGTACAGTTACCTGGAATTGCTGGACATTGATATCGACCAAGGGTTTGGCTGCGAAATTTGTAAAAACGCCCCAGACATTGTTTTAATGGATGCAACATCCCTTTCTTTTCGGAAAGAACTAACGCATTGGCGCTCATTTCTTGTCGAAGTTGAGCAAACAAAGGAGCCGGTGATACCTAGATATTCGTATGTTGAAGTTGTTCAAATTCCTTATTCAAATTTTTAAACTGAAGTGGTTTTAAACCTGACGAGCAATCTTTGGCTAGCAAAGTTCATTAGCATCAAATAATAATAAGTCTAACAAATTTTAAGCATGAGAAACCTTCTTCAAATATCCTCCATTTAGACTATATTTAACTAATATGATTTTATTTTGTATCAATATAGGACTTTATAAATAATATTGAAATTCATGTTTAAAAATTTGAAATACTTCATGTTCTCTAATAAATCATCCATCTTTTCTCAGAAAATTCGAAAACAGAATAATGGTAAGCAATAACATTTGTCGTTCTCTTTTGCTTCGCTACGTCGACAACAGAAGAAGGAAAAGCAAGCGCCTAAATATGGATGAGTATGACGAAATGTTGGAAATGTTGGAAGATTTGCATCCTTCGATTTTTTTATTAATAAAGTACCTTGAGCATTCATGCACAGACATGGATCACGATCATTGGGAAAGTGCAGTCAAAGGTCATAGATCGCAGCCATACTGTTGCCCGAAAGCATGGGCCCCCTTCGTTGAAGCACTTGCTGTCGCCACTCCTGTTGCCGGTATTATACATCAGGACTCAGAGTTACAGAATGGCTTGGGTAATTTTGTATCGGAAGGAGGGATTGTTGATAGAAAGGTACTGGATATCATGAAAAGGAAATTTCCAGTATTGTATGACCTTGTCACATCGCTGCAAGATTTCAAATGCCCAGAGCCACTTTTAAGCGTTCTCCAGCTGATGGTTGAGAAATCCAGGAACCCGTTCTTGAGGCAGCCCAAAAATCAAGCTGAAAGCTTACGTGTGTCAAGAGAAAAAAACGAAGCATCGTCCAGTATTGCACATTGGCCTGACCTGCCACAGAAGCGACACCGTGGACGCTACCAAATAGATCAAAACCGGGTTTCGAAAAAGCAAAACGTTTGCACCAAGACCAGTCGCGGCCACCCGAGTTTATTGCCAGGGGTATTCACTTTGTTTTGCAATCATGGTATGTTATGGATGTTCATTTTTCTTTTTATTCCATCCATCGTATAAATTACGAAAATATATTAGCACAAGATCATACATCACTAAAAGGATACCTCCGAGAGCAAAATAATGTGTCTACCATTCAGCAAAAACAAAGAAGACGCCTTGAAATTTTCCAAGGGTGCATTCCCCCAAGTTGGGGCACACAGAACTGATGGGGCACGCAGACGCAGACAACCCCGAATGCGGACTATGGTTAGGGTGTCCGGGGCATGCCACATCCCTCCTCCCCCTCCAACACGGGGAAGTTTTGAATTTCATGGAATCTTCTTTGACTCTGCTGGCCTTCAGAGACAATTTGGTTGTTAAATTGCTTCATCCTAGATTAATCCGTCTGTTATCCAGGGGCGGCAGGGAGCAATAATAAATTGCTATTAATCGCGAGCGAAGCGAGTGAACAACGTGGGTCCGGGGGCCACGCCCTTTAAAAGGGCGGAAACGCCCATCCTTTACAAGAGGGATACAGATATAAAGTTATCACTGCTCCTAAATGATGGTCTATTTTCCAAAACTACGCTCGTTTCTGAAAAATCCACAAAAATTTCTATTAAGATACGAAATATTTTGAAAAAAAGAAAACATTTCGTCTAAGCTCAAACATTATTGTTGTTTTTATTTTATTTTTACAACAAATGTGTATCGCAAATTGATCATTTTTTCAAGCACATCTATGAAAAAAATTGCAGTTATTTTCTTGAACTTATCCGTTCCTTGTCTAGGAAAACTCGCAACTCTTGACTGTAGTTCCCTAACAAGTCCAAGGTACCAAGCACGTGCAAGGTAGCCTAGTTTATCGTGCTTCTTATTTCAGGGCCTTTAAAAATATGTATTTCTTAGAAAGTTATTCTTCTTGTTTCCTTCATCAACCACAGGTTATAGTTCACACAAAACAATCAAGATGCACGACATTAATCATTAAACTCTACATTTCTTTTGGTAGCTAAACTAAGCTTAAGCAGTGAAGAGATGCTGTCTAGAAAAATAGCAACCAGTTGCTCATACTAATGAATCAGGCAGTTCGAAGTAAAAAGGTATGACACACAAATATCGATAATTCCACATATCAGGTGAAAATGATTTGGAAGTCAACCCTAGACAAAAGATGCAAAAAACCAACACAATTTATCTTTATTACTATATAATGAATTCATGCTGTACAAATACACTCTCTTTAGTTTTTAGCAATAGCAGGCATTGAAGGCACACAATGCTCTCCCCCAAGATTTTGCATCAGATAAGTAAATAACTTTTTCAGAAAGTGCCCTTATAATCCTTTTTCCTCTGAAACACAAAGTTTAAGTAGACTGCAGGAACAATGCAGGGGTCAAGTATTTTCCTTGGAATGATCCCATTCTTGAAAACTAACTTTTTTCAGCTGTGTATCACATTTCCATTAAGTGCCTTTCTAGTAAAAAAGTGCCCTCAAAGTGCCAATATCCCCCCCACAAGTTTAAGATGCTTCCTGAGTGCAGTGCAGGAATTGGCAATAAGGTTGCACTAGACATTGCAACATTACATTACACTGAAACTGTCTAGCCCTCACTAACAGACAGCTATAAAGTGATTGCAGAAATTAATTATATAAAATGATAAGCAATTTAGCATATGTAGGAAGATTAGCTTACCAATCAGCGTTTTAAGCATGTCTTGTTCAACATATTTATGTCCCTTGGACTGTTGAGGCTCCGAAAAGTCTATGCTTTCTTGCATAGCAGTATTCAGCACTGTTCTCACTTCTTCTGAACTTTCAAATGCTTTAGCTAAATGTTGATTTCCTGTTTGAAATTAGTTGTTGATACAGATTTTAAGTTTATGATTTTCAGTTTGCTCTTGCTACACAATTTCCATTTTTGCACATTCCTATTTTTGCATTACACTTGAGAAAGAAACAGTTAAGGGAAAATCACCAATTGCTTGGTCAGAAATTCACATCACAGGTCTGAAGTATGGCAAGGGCAATGTAAAAGTACACTTTTCTCGAAGGATTTACAATCAAAAGAAAAAGACTTTATTGCTAAGAAAATTGCTTGTCAGTAACAAAAAACAAGAAATAATCACTAAGATTGTAAATATTTCATGAAATTGAACTTTCAAGATACCCAAGAGGGACAAAACCTACCCACAAATTTGATTTCATTTCTTTTTTTGTAGATAAGAAGTGCTGGAAATATTTTCAAGCTTCTTCTTAGCCGGAGAACCTTTTGAGTAAAAATTTAATTGGAAAAATTTGATGTTGTTCATCACAAATATCACTAATCAAAACTTGACACGATCTGTATTCTTTTTTAATTGAACATTGTCTTGAACAAGTCAGGGAAGTTAAGAAACAACATGTATCTTTGTAATATGATTTAATCAATTAAATAACCTGCTCTCCAAATACATTAAACAAAATTAAGCATCTAAAAACTACATGTTGTTACATATTAATTACTATAATATAACAAACTTGATAAACATAATTAGCAATAACTATATTGACAAACTAATAAATCAGAAAATTACTTTATAAATAAAGTCCACAATTCCTCAAATCAATTTTTTGCTACAATGACATTGCCTTATCTCTTTTTGGGGGTGTTTTGTTTATTGACATCTATCAGGATTTGCATTTCATTACCTTTAAAACTCTGAGACTGAGTGAAACAAAAAGTGTCTGTGATTCCAGACAGAAGAGATGCTAAAAGATTAGATAACAGTACCCAGGGGCAAAAGCTTAAGGGTGAGAGGCCATAGGCTACTTTTTGGGACAGAGACAATGTTTTAAAAACACAGTTTTAAAAACAATTTTAGCATTATGGGCTTGCTCATACTATTGTGACGTTGTTGCAAAAAGTAGATAGAACGAATGGAGGGCAAGTACAAGTCAGGCAAGCCAGAGCAAGGGGAGGGGGCTGGGTGTCTCACCCCAAATTTTCGTATGTATAGCTAACATGCCCCCCCCCAACTTTTTTGCAAAGCAAGTAGTTTTAAAGCTGCAGTAAAAGGGGAAAAGCCTTGCTCCCCTACTTTTGCTAGCCTTGCCCCCCCCACTTTTAAACTCAAGGTGTAGGCCCTGGCTAAGTATGATATCAAGGCTGTGGCATCAAAGATAATGGTGGGAGACAGAAGGCAGCAAAGGGACCTTACGAGCAAACTATTTTGAGGTAACTTAAACTGGAGATTTCTTTCAAATTTCACCAAACGCAAATACTTACATGGTTTTCTAAGTTTTTAATTTTACGACTGTAAGTCTCAAAATTGGAGCGCTTTCTTCCTGTTGATACCTTCACCACTTTCTTTTTTCTCCTTCCACTTGGAATTGGCGATAATTCTTCGCATGCATCTTTCTCTGTCGAAGAATCAGAGTTTGAGCTCATTTCTGCTTCTTTTATCGCTGTAACTTTAACCCTCAAATGACCTATGACCACAGCACCAACGTCACCACTATTATTTATATCCAAAACGAGGTTGATGAACCAGTTGTCCACAGCTGTGGACCAACGAAAGCCGGTGTGTTATATACATGGGCAGAGAGCGTGGTTCTCTCAGCCTCTGCGGGGGAGCACGCCAGCGCCTCTTTTTGGTGGGAGTCTTTTTTGGGCAGGAGCCACGCCCCAGCAAGGGGCACGCCTCTGCGGGGAGCAGGTCGTCTGGTTGGGGGTTTTGTGTGAGGGGGGTTTTGTGTGTTGGGGATGGCGTTAGTTCGTTCTTTGCTAATTTGCAGCTCGGGTTGGGGGGGGACTTGCGGGTCACTGGGTTGGTGTGTCGCGGGGGGCGGTCCACTGGCTCGGCGTGCCACAGGGCGGCGGTCCACTGGCTCGGTGTGTCCCGGGCCGGCGGTCCACCCAAGCAATCAACACGTCTATTAGATAACACTTGAACATGATAATCCTCCTCATTAGGCAGTTTAAGCACAGGCGACGATAACCATAACGATAACCATAGGCAGCCTAATCTCGTTAGTGCGCACGCGCCATAGGAGATTCCCCTTCCGTTATCGTTTTCTCTCATCGTTCTAGTACGATAGAAATCAGATCTATCGTTCTATGACAACGATAGGGTTGTATGTTGAACTGCTTTGCATTTTTTGCGGATTTTTAACTGGAAATGGCTTCCTCATCAACAAACAAAAAATCTAATGGGTAAGTTGTGAGTTTCTTACTGTTTTAAACAATTTGTAGTTTTTCATGTAGTTTTTTTTCAACATTACTTCGTCTGCCGTAGTAATGTTGACTTAAATATGATCCTTTAAGGCAGGACAATCATCGTTTCTGAAATGTTATGGCTTTAGCATGCCTATCTTGTAGCATTTGATAAAAAAGGCAAAATTAATTCAAGTTCAACATAGAAAAAAATCTTCCTGTCCAAATATACATAGTTTGCAACTTTCAGAGCAGCATTTTCCCAACTGAGTTCCCACCTTCCTATATTAACCTCAATGAATTAGTTTTTATCGGGTGGCCATCTTCTACTCTGCACTAATAATGCTGTTTCCTTCCTCTACCCTAACCCAGAGTGAGCCTCTATCTATCTGTCAATAAAAAAACACCGAGATGGTTGATGCAAATCTCAAGCAAACCTATCTTCAATTCAAATTCAAATTCGAATTCATTTAATGCATCAAAATATGTTATAAAAATTTGTCTATAATTATACTAAATAGCAATAACCAAGAAGCAATGATAAGAGCTTCATAGTGTCACTTAGCATTTGAGAATTAGAAACTTGGTAAAGTCAAATGACAAAGTGAAAGTGAAAACAATTCAGGCAAAAATTGAGGCAAGGATTACTGTATTATTGCAAGAAGATTCTTGGGCCTATGGAAATCCGCATGGCCTATTTTTCACATTTTCAAATCAAATACTTTTTTAGAAACCATTCGTTCTAATAGCCATTTGTAGGGATGATTGCAAAACAAAGTTTTGTTTTTATTTCCCTTACATGGTTTCATGGTTTGTTCTGATTGTTGGAGTGGCAAGATGCTTTTTGGTTGCTTACCGGGTTTGATATCCATGTCAAGAAATCTAACTTCCAGCCAAGCTGACCATTACTGGGGATGAGCTGCCTGCACTTGAACGAGTCTCGACAACACCCAACCCCCCACCCCCCCCCCCAATACCCATTCTGAAGATTATGTTACTTAATTTCGGAAAAAATCTTGAATGTTTTTGCAATTTTCGCATCATAAAATTGAAAATATTGATTTTCATGGGTAGGCTTCAACAAGCTGGGCTTTCAGGGATTGTTCAATTCCCAATAATTACATGACAGGCCAATTGTGAAAGTGCCTTCGATGGATACCAAAGTGACTTGTAAGAAAGAACAATCACAAAAGCATTTTGATTCAAGGAATTCAAAAAACCATAACTGATCTCTTATCGTTCGACCAACTATGGTGAACCTTTCCTTCAATTATATAAACTCTTTGGGTTTGCCACTCGAGTAATGAACAAGTGTCTATATGCAAGGTTTCGGCTTTCTTAGAATCATATCATCAGTCAGTGACAGAATGCAGTCAGAACATCTTCCATCCTCTCATCTTCTGTGACTCAAGGGAAGCTGAAAGTTAAATTTAATTTTCTTCCCAATGATAGTCTAGTGGTCTTTTTGCCTCTTGGGTCACGGGGAGGCTCGTTCATGAATAGATAGTAAGAGTAGGCACAACAACACAGATTGTTCACAACAAACGTTCTTCAACATCCACAGATTGATTACTTTGCTGCTGGAGTGACGGAGCAGGCAGGCAGGCAGGCAGGCAACAGCCAAAAAAACTGAGCGCTCCGCAAGCAACGAGGCAGACTTGTGGAGAGTCTGAACTGAAGACATGAGACTGGGTATCGCTTCTCGGCCTTTTGGCTGGGATCGCCCCAACAGTTTAGAGGATACATGCTTAGACGCCCTTGAGACTCTCAACATAGAGTCTCTTCAAGGGGTGTCTATAACTCTTTTTGAGGGGCAAACATGGCCGAGGGGCTGGCTCTAAATAAGGGCCCAGAACAAGATCCCACAAGTGTGGCGGAAGACTTTGAGACTAATATGTCCAAAAGTCCCACATGCACAGAGATTGAGAATGTCAATGATACACAGGAAAACGTTACATCAGATATATTTGTTGAAAAGGGTGCACCAGAAAGCAGCGACTATGACTCAGAGGACATCCTTGAAGAAAGGAGGCGATAAAGGGACCACCAACACAATCTCAGCCAGGCTTCAAAACCAAGACCGTTGCAATGCTTGCCGCTGGTACCCTCAACCAGAGGATTTTTAATGGATGGTCAGATGGAAGTAGGAGGAGCCCTCTGGAGAGGAACCTCCCCAGGTCTGTCAGCATACATTCTCCAGGTGGAGTAATCAACTGCAGTTCGCTGCTTGATCGTCTTAACTGTCAGGGCTTGGAGCCGAAACAGCTCAGGCTTTTACCAAACAACGCCGCCGCGATCACTTTTGCTACAATTAAAGATAGGGAGAAGTTCTACAGGCTCCCTTTTGTCTCTAGACCTGCTGCATGGTCCTGGGAACCAAGGATGAGGAATCCACCACCGATTTGGGTGCGCATCCGCAACAAACCAGAGGAGCTGCTCTTTGACGTGATTCAGAAAAAATTCTCCGCTTTTGGGCGCATTCTGTTTGCTTGAGAGAACACATTTCTGGGGTCAAATACCAAAAACGGAATAATTACGCTGAAGATGGTGATCTCTAACCCGATACCAAAATATGTCCATATTGGTCCTTAAAGCCTTA
The DNA here is from genome assembly GCF_013076305.1 of Rhopilema esculentum. Next base: position 13,155,042 of record NW_027019317.1, read on the forward strand.
TTGTCACCCATGACAACCAACCTCAAACATGCTGCAAATGTGACAGCCGAGGCCACCTTGCAAGAGAGTGCGCAGCAGTCAGATGCTTCAATTGAGGAGAACGTGGCCACACAAATGCCGCCTGTCCAGCTGGTCGCCAATGTCATGAATATGGATCACCTGACCACCACCTAGTGCAGTGCTCAGCTTCTTGGGTCTCTGAACCGTCTGAAGAATCAGACAGTGACACAGAAGGATCGCAGGTAGAAGAAGATGCACATCCTCTGGATGACAATAGACCGCCCCCACCTTCTTACAAGATAAGAGCTCTTGAAACAACAGATGAAATGTCAGTGGATGTGGAGGGTCAACCAGAATGCACCTCTCCGAACACCCCTGAAACAACTGAAGCCACCAATGAGGACGAGCCTGTTTCAACAGCCAAAGAATTGATCCAAACAGGGTCTTGGGGAGACCAAACCGAAGGTGAACTGTCTGAAGTGAATAGCTTTCCTTCTCCTCTTTTCATATCGGTGGATGCTCCCTTGACCTCTTCTAAGAGGGCCCTTCCAGACGATGGCGTCTCTGACGTGTCGGCTGTAAAGAGACCCTCTACCAAGAAGAGGCTGCAGGGTCGCCGTCCTCCGCTACTCTCCTCTTCTTAAATAAAGATGATTGTAGGGGCCCCCCTCCACTTTGAACATGGCAGCAATTAAAATATTATCTATCAATGTCCACGGTCTCAGAGATCCATGCAAATGTTCTAAGGTGGCAACATGGCTTTCAGGCAGAGAACAAATGATTTTTTTTCCTACAGGAAACATATTTTGCAGAACCCAGTGACCTCTGCTACCTAGAATCACTTTGGAGGGGTAAAATATTCAGCTCTTTTGGCACAAACCATAGCAGAGGAGTTCTAACACTATTCAAGGACTCCCTGCCTCTCAATAGCCACCACACAACAAGCGATAACGAAGGAAGATGGATAAATGTTGTTGCAGAGATAAATAACTCCAAACTTCAACTTTTCAACATCTATGCTCCTTGTCCAGTTGGGGAAAGAGCAACGTTTTTCGATTTGCTGCCATCTCACATAAGAGGGGGGCTCCCTACAATTATCGGCAGTGATTTTAACTGTATAGACGATCTCTATTCAGATAAACTCGGCGGTGACACTCAACCAGGGAAGACAGCTCTTAATTCTCTTCGAGCTTTAACATCCTCATTTAGCTTAGTAGATATTTTTAGATTGATGCATCCCTCTGCCCAGGTCTTTACATGGACCAATTCAACAGTATCATCGCGTTTAGACAAATTTTTGGTCTCCCCTGATATTTTAGCCAATAGCACATACACAGACATTACCATTTTCCCCTTCTCAGATCACGATGCCCCCACACTATGTTTCAGCCAAACAAACTGTCCGCCCCGAGGGCGGGCATTTTGGAAGTTCAATACAAGCCTACTAGAATATGACGAGTTTACAGCAAAAATGAAAGCATTTCTATTATTCTGGTCCTCTCGCAAAAGAGATTTTACAGGAAAGCTAGATGTTTCGTGGGATTTTGGTAAAAAGAAAATACAGGGTAGATGTAAAACATTTTCTAAGAAGCTCGCTAAAGAAAAAAAACAAAGAAGAAGAGACTTAGAAGTGAACTCCAAGCGATTTCAACCAACCCTGAAGACAAAATTAAGACAAACCTCATACGCAAAGAAGTAGAGCTGATCGACATGAACGCAATAAATGGGGCCCAAATAAGATCTAAGGCCCTTGAATACCAAAGTAATGATAAATCCACAAGATATTTCTTCTCCCTTGAAAACTCTCGGCAAGCCAAAAAGCTATAAAAAAACGTAAAACTCCCACAGGCAAAATTATTGCGGATGTTCACGAACTGCTTGACTTCATCACCGAGTTTTATCAATCATTATATTTCAATGAATTTACTGACCCTCTGAATGAATCTCTCCTCTTAAACTCTATCAATAAATGCGTTCCCGATGAACTAAAGTCTCTCCTAGATGAACCACTTTCCAAAGACGAATGCCTGATTGCCCTAAAAGATATGAAACATGACAAATCTCCTGGCTCGGACGGCCTCCCAGCAGAATTCTTTACCTTCTTCTGGGACATAATTGGTGAACACGTAGTTGAGGTTTTTAATTTTTGTTATTCGCGTGGTCTACTCACCGAGTCTATTCGGCTAGCCATTCTGAGCCTTCTATACAAAAAAGGTGATATAGAACTCCTTAAAAACTGGCGCCCAATCTCTTTATTAAACGTAGATTACAAAATCAGCTCAAAAGCCTTTGCACTGAGACTCCAACAAGTGCTTCCATTTGTCCTTAACAAAGATCAAACATGTTCCGTTCCTGGTCGTTCAATCTTTGAAAATTCAATGCTAGTCAGAGATAGTATTGATTATTGTAACGAAAAATTTCTCCCCCTTGCTCTTGTTAAGATAGATCAAGAAAAACCTTTTGACAGAGTTAACTGGTCATTTCTGGAAAAAGTACTATGACGAATGAATTTTGGCCGTATCTTTATTTCTTTTGTTAAAACAATGTACAACTCTGTAGCCTGCAAAATTCAAAACAACGGCCACCTTTCTAAAAATGTTCTATTGCAAAGAGGGGTTAGGCAAGGCTGCCCACTCTTTCCCCCTTATTTACTGCCTGGTAGCTGAAACACTGGGAAACATCATTCGGAATAACAAGAAGGCCTCCTCTTTTGTACCGACACAGCCATTTCAGATTGCTGGATAAAACAGGTAGAAAAAGTTACAGGCAGGCTTCAAGCTTGGAAACATAGATCCCTTTCTCTCAAAGGAAAAACGCTCATTATTAACTCCATCGCCTCTCAGGAATTGTTTTTGTTGGCACAGTTTTTAACCTGCCACTTCCTATTGAAAAACAAATCAACCAAACCGTGTTTTGCTTCTTGTGGTCCGAAAAAAATGAGCTTGTGCAAAGAAATACTATGTACCTCCCTATTGACCAAGGTGGTCAAGGCGCAACTGACATCAAACGCAAAGTGAAAGCCTTACATTTAAAATTTCTCCAGCACATCATTGATGAACAATACCAAGCCCCCTGAGCGCTCTTCGCCTGTTATAACATAGGTGTCCAACTGATTAAACATCTTCCCTCAGCCCACTTCCTCTAGTCAAACCTCGTTCCTCACGCCCTAAAACCATCTGCCCACTATTCGCGCCTTTTTTCACTTTGTGCCTTGCATGAAAACAATATTCCCTTTTTCAGTATACTCGGTACATCTGTTAAAACGATTTATAACAGTTTACTTTCCCATATCGATACTAGTCTCAACCTTGTCCTCAATTGGAATGCCATCACACCCCTCCCCTGCCAATGGAAAATCCCTTGGAGAAATACCCTCTCTGGCCCCTCCCTAGGCCATGAAAACGATCTTATTTGGAAAATATACCACCAGGTTGTCAAAACAGCAGTTTACCTCAAATCTTGGGGCCTGAACATATCTGAGTTTGGGAGCACTGCAATACACCAGAAGATATATCCCATATTTCTCGCATGCCCTGTTCCTAGCCAAATATTAAAATTCCTTAAACCCTTGATGGTAAACCTAACCGGTACCTTCAGCCTTGACCCATCCTTTATGTTTTTTTCAACTTCCCACCTAATCTCCATAGAAATGCCCGCCTTCTTCTAAAACTGTATTTTTTCTGTACCTGGATGCATAGATGTGACCGCCGCTTTGAGAAGAAAGACCCTGACCCCACAGCTGTTATTTCGAAAATTAAGTCCGAAATTAAGAACAGGATCAATATTGCTTTTTCTTCGCCGGTGCTAGCTATAAAAGAGCTCCCAATCTGGCGTTATGACCAAATTCTTTTTTCTCTTGAAAACAATGACATCAAGTTTCATATATAACAGGTGTCCGAACTTTTTCTATCGGGAGGCCATGATGCGCATGGTCATTGTGTAATCACTTTTAATTTGTTTCAACACAATGTAATTAGCCACGTTTAGTTTTGTTACCAAAATTGCAGTATTATAATCAGTTTGTAAATATCTAATTTTAGATCTCGTATCCAAATTAAGCATATTTAGTTTGTTCATTAAAATCCTGTTATCGATACCTAGTTAACACAGTCTAGGCAACTGCCGTTTTTATTCCAATCGGGAGCCCATGGTGCGCATGGTCATTCTATGTATATATTGATTTAATTTGACACCATAATCAACCTTAGCTCCCGTCACCTAAAATTGAATTTTTCTAGATTGTTTAGTTAAGTAATAAATCAAACCTTATTTAGCCGATTCATGAACTATCTGTCTTTCATCCATTATCACAAAACATTGTTTAATTTTTTTAATGTTGACAAGGGAGTCCTCTGCACAAAAGGGGCAGTCGCTCACCCTTTAATATTGTCAAATATAGTGGAATTGTAACATGAAAAGTCTCTTCCTGACCCCACTGTTTACCAGGGGGCGGGTGGGAAAAAAAGTATATGTTCTATAATACTTATCAGCGAAAAAGCAAGTTGCTGAGTTGCTAATATTATCCAAAATGGATTATGCCAATGTCGTATTTCATCCTCTTTCATTAAAACTACAAAAACGACTACAAAAGGTGGAGAATGCAGCTGCAAGTTTTGTTCTAGGCCGTTACGTTAAAGAAAAGGATATCCTCAAAATCATATCATTAGGCTGGTTACCTATGAAAGAGAGACGAGAATGGCACCTTGTGAAGCTGGCTTTTAATAATATAACAGATCATAACAAACCAGCATATATTGACATATCATTAATAGAAAACAGTAAACATCTGAGATCAAACTCTGCACCACAAATTGCAACTACAACAAATTCTAAAATTTTGAGGAACAGTGCAGCTGAAATTTTTAACAAGATGCCAAATGCGATAAGAAATTCAGAAACGAAAGCCGAATTCTCAACAAAATCTAAAGAATATTTTCTTACTGAAGCAAAAAAGAGACTTTTAGTTTGATCCATAAAGAGAAGAACCTAACTTTTAATTCCAATTTACATTTTATCGAATTTAAACTATTTTAATCTTTACTTTTCATATAGCAACTTTTGAATCGTGTAGTATCTAATGACCAGATGAAGAGCCACCCTGTGGAGATACTGGTCATGATCCATTATTATTATTATTATTATTAATATCTGATATGCGCCCAAGGGCGCTCAAATACTAAACTGATTTTTGGAACTAGCTTGTCGGCATGAGGCCTGCCTCATCGCGAGCACGGGTTGCCCTAGCATTGCAGTACAGCCATGGGTGGCCCAGCCCCTTTTCATTAATTGGCAAGAAAACAATGATTTTCACATTTTCACAGTTGCAATCATTTAAGTCCATATTGTTGATATGACTGGCTAACTACAATGTTAACTAGGAGCTAGCTAACATTGTATGTAGTTGGTTGCTTTACCATAGTTTAAGGGTAAATTTATATGATGAACTGATGATGGGACGAACCTATTATTGAATTGGATCATCGTTGGCGCGTCAAAATTTATGTTTGGTTTTATGCGATAGACTCAAGATGAACCAATTGCCCAATACTACCATTTCGCGTATGCGTCCTTTTCAGTTGGACTAGGCCTACAGTATTTCAAAATGGCGCTGGTCAATGCTGACAACAAAAAAAGATTGGCCGTTTTTGGTCGACTTTTGCGTGAACGTTCAAGGAGAAGAGCACTTCAACAATCAGTTATAATCTCTTTTCTTCGAAGAAGAATAGTGTTAAAAGCTTATTTGCTTATACTTTTATTGCTGCTATATGACAAAGTCGTTGTGCAACCTAGAAGAGAGGCAAGAAGAAGGCAACGCACGTGCAGACGCCTACCTAGAAATACTGGCTGGTGCAATAATGTAAAGGACCATTATTCAAATGCAAGATTTAAGAAAACCTTTAGGGTATCGAGAGAAACATTCTCATTCATTCTTGAACGAGTTAAGCATGACATCGAAAAGAAATCATTGACTGAAAAACCTATACCTGCAGAGATACGCCTTGCTGTGTGTTTGTATAGGTTAGGAAGGGGTGACTACCTCTACACCATATCAGAGCTGACTGGTTTTGCTGTGGCAACAGTTTGTCAGATTGTCAACGAAGTTTCAGCAGCTATTGTGAACAACCTCTGGGATGAGACTGTTACATGCCTTTTCCCACGCACAACTCAAGATTTTAGAAATTGTATGGAAGAAATGGAAAGTGAATGGCAGTTTCCTTATTGCTTTGGTGCTTTTGATGGGTCTCATATACCCATCAAGTGCCCACATGGAGGTGCTGAAGCCTGCAAAGAATTTCACAACTTTAAAAATTTTTATTCAACAGTAATTATGGCCCTTGTCGATTCAAAATATCGATTTATTTGGGTGAGTGCAGGGTTCCCTGGAAATTCCCATGATGCAGTGATCCTAAAGTCAACCAAATTGTACAGTTCACTGGCATCAAGCCAAATCATACCACACATCGCGCAGAATGTAGATGGATCAGAGATTGCACCATTACTTCTTGGTGATGGTGCATTCCCCTTCCATACTTGGCTAATGAAGCCATACAGCAATGCATATTTAACACCGCAGCAAAGGTACTTCAACTACCGCCTTAGCCGTGCTCGCATGGTCACTGAGGGTGCATTTGGGCAGTTAAAGGGAAGATGGCGGATTCTCCTTAGAAAATGCGAAAGCAGGCCAGAGAATGTTAAAGTTTTTACTTTCGCATGTGTTGTCTTGCATAACTTATGTATTCGCTGTCAAGATGTTGCACCAAGGCAGTGAAATCTCACCAAGGATCCATCCTCCAACAAAAGAAGGGATCAATCAGAAGTTCGTAAACTTTTGTTGATGAGAAATTGCAGGACTGTTACAGATAATAACAGGAATGCGACCAAGATAAGGGAAACATTAAAGGATAAATTTTGGCGTGAAAAAATAGACATCACTAATTAGAATTTGAACAGGAATATAAGTAGGGGTGAGTAGGGCATATTGTATATTTAAGCTGTTATAATTTTTGTAGCCATTTGTAGTAATACTTTAGATGTAGCAATTCTAATTGACCATTAAAAATTTTGACGTTTTGTTTTGTTGTAGTAAATTAAGGGCCATTTCGGCCTATATATCTATTATTATCTGTATATATATATATATATATCTATATATAAAAGATATCCTATGCCAGCATGGTCGCATACATAAGTTTACTCAAAATGATTTGGAGAAATTTGAAACAGCAGTTTCAACAAAATAACATTCAAACTGTCAAATCGGCAATTAAGTTCATAGGCGTTTCAAAATATGGCTGTCAAATGAAACTGCAATGTTAAAAAAAACATGAAAATATGACATATACAAATTAAGTAAATATTAGAAAAGTTGGTTCTCAAGGTGATCAAAACCAAAACCAGATCTGGTTCAAATCCAGTTTATGCTAACCTGTCCATGTGACACCAAGCCCTATCCTCTCCTATCAAACATAACAGAATATAATATCAGTTTACCAGTAAAAGGCACGTAACTTTTTTTATTTGTCAGTTAATGAACATCATAAGCTATAGGTCACAACTGTAAGAAACTTCTATTACTGTCTCTATCTTGGGAAAAGTTGTTTTCAGATCCAGCTGGTGCAAGCCAAGGTGTAAACAATGATTGATTTGGTAAACTTGTGACAAAGGCTTGATGGTGATTTCCCATGTTTGTATTTGAATGCAGATTCTGCATTCTTTGAAATTCTGGCTCTAAATCTTGTGTGCTTGGCATTGCTGAATGGTTTTGATAATTATTGGCAGGAGCTTGCTGAAACATCACTTTAAATAGCTCCAGCTCATGTTGTCTGGCGCGTTCATTTTCTTCTTTGAAAAAACTTGTTAGCTCGGCAATTGAATTCTGCTCATAGTCTATAACAGTCTTTATTTGTGTTAGTATCTCATTAATAACTCCTTCATTGCTAGCAGATTTTTTAGATACTTTCTTTGATTTTATTGGTACATAAATCTTGCCTGGCTTGGGGGTAGAGGAATCAAGGCTGTTGCTACCATCTGACGAGGTAGATGGAGATGGTGAAGCTGTATTTATAATATCATCATCAGCTAATCCTGTTTGGTCAGAAAGATTTGTTGAATAGGAGCCTGGCTCTATACCTTGATCTGGCTGGCATGACGGTCTTGATTTCATAATTTGGGTAAGGACATGAAACCATGAGCCAAATTGCTTGTCATCCTGAAAACGTTTAATTCCAGAAGCAGTCTTCATTGTCAAAAGTGCAGACTTGCAAATGCTCATAAGTTTTTTGAATTTGTTTCGTGTTTGACAAAGACTCAGTGTGAATGTTTTCCCTCGCTCTTGACATCTGCTATTCATATCTTTGACAATATTACGGTAAACCTCAGCATTGCTGGCTTTGGGCATATTGGTAAATATCAGTTTCCTTTTGTAGCTGTCATTGTTTGCAACAATGTCCACCAAATCATTCAATAGCTCTGTAGACCAAATAGCCTTAGGTCCTGATTTGCCCTTAGCCTTTTTCACTGGGAGAGTTGTTTGCTGTAGTGTTTCTTGTTGTTTTCTTGCTGTAGTGTTTCTTGTTGTTTTCTTGAAACTGGTTTGTTTGAATCTTTCTCGCGATCTTTTTCACTGCATGAAACAACTGTTTTTAGGCCTAGTTGGCGCCTTTTTCTAGGCGCCCCAACGCCACTTTCAGAGTCACTTTCTTTTTCGCTTTCCTCGTAGCTTTCTGCAGGATTGTCAGCAACACTTGACTGAGCATTACCTTCGTCGCTACTCCAAACCAAAGTTTCTTCGGCTGGATCGACATTATTGCCACATTCCGAAGAGATTGACGTAACAAGTTTCCTGAACGCAGCCATTTTGTTTGGCTGTGCGAAATTATGCTGCACTGTACTGCGCATGCTCATTTACCCCATGATGGGCTCATCGTGGGCACGTGCTTATTAATTCAGTCTGTTTTATACGATGAGCCAAGAGATGAACCAATTCAAAATAATAGGTTTGTCCCGTCATCAGTTCATCATATAAATTTACCCTAAGTAGTTTAAACCTTGTACTAGACATAGTTTTATTTATGATTGTTAATCAAATATACACAGACTGCAAAGCCTTCAACGTGTTGTATTTTTGTGTTCTTCTGTTCTTGCTTTTTTGCCTGCCTGTTTAGTAGTCAGTCATTTCTAACTTCCCCTCTTTATGTGCTAAAAAATTCAAGGCTTATTTTCATTTTCAGACGACTGCTGGCTGACTGACTCGAGACTTATCGAGCAAGATGCAAGATTAGTTTTTCTTCACGAAAGGGATGGTGAGTACATCAGTTTTATATTTCAGTATATTTCAGTACTTGATCATCTTCCTCGTTAGACTGAACATTCTTCACTCAATATTCAACATATCGATCTATTCAGAGACCACTGATACAGCCTTCCCACAGGTGTCAGCTTGTTTCTGCAGCTGCCGAGTTGTCAATAGCCAAAATGGTAGTTCATACTTACCTGACGGGGAAGACAACGTGATCAAGAAGGTGTAGCGACCGGTCACGATTTTGCCAGCTCTGACTGTTTGAAGTGTATCGTCGTTTTGAATGGGTTTATAGGTTAGTTTTAAGTAATTAATTTAACAGTTTCAACTGTAGTACTCTTTGAGAAGATAATTTTGAACTAAACATGAAATGGCAGAAAACGAGATCCCTTCAATTTGGGGAGATTTGGCTTCCGATGAAAGAGAAAGGCCGCCTAATAAGTTCGCAGAGAAATTGAAGCAAGGAAATGCAAAGATGTCTGCATCAGATCTAGCAGCAAAAGCAGCCAAATTTGAGACAATTGACACCATTGACCACAGAGAAATCATTCAGTATTTCCACCAAAAATTTAAGGACGAGAACTGTGTCCAGCAACTTATGCCACTCGCCGCACTTCCTGGCAGACGTAAGTGGAATATAATTTTTTCAAAGCCCTCCATGGTTGACATGGTTATAGAGGAACTTGTTAAATTTCCATCACTCCCAGAAGATGACCCTGGCATTGCTTTTACTCCGGTAAGAAGAAGAGCCTTACTCATCACCATCCTGGACGCTTCACGCGATATTTCGGACAATGAAATTGGGAGCATTCTCTCACATTACGGCACCGTAACCCGCGTTTGGAAACAAACTTGGGAGGGTTTTCCCAACATTTTTAACAGAAAACGCCTGGTAACAATCTTTCCTTCAAGAGGCACTGAATTACCTCCCTTCGTAATTCTCCGAAACAAGAAAATTTCTCTCTCTTACAGGGGCAAGCCCGTTTCTGTAATATCTGCATGGCAGATACACACAGAACTTCGGATTGCCCCGCCAGAGACATGCGTCACTGCTACCTTTGTGGTTCCACCGACCATTAAAAAAAAGACTGCTTGAAGATTGTTCCCTTGAAAAGAGCCCGAGGTAGGCGTTACAGTGGAGAGGTCGAAGAACCAAACGAGCCAACCCCTATCAGTGAATGAAGACGAAGAACAAATTGAAGATGAATCTCCCACAACAAATACACCAAGCGAGGATGAACCCCCTACCACCTCTACAACCCCTGAAAGCCCTAACTCTAGCCAAACAACGAAAACAACTGTAAGCATTACTTCTCAACAAGATTCGACACCGGAACCAAAGCCACAAAGACCAACCAAAAAATTTACCAAAGCACCCACAGATACGCCCCCTTCACAAGAATAACATTCAAAAGACCAGTACCTCCCACCCCAGAAAAGAACGTTGTTCGTAAAAAACCCACTTGTGAGAACTCTCAATTAAAACCTTCATTTGCTTTCACTTTTCAATGTTTTTATTTCGACCTTAATTTTTATCATGGCCTGTGTTGTGAGTGTTAACGTGAATGGGTTGAACGACCCCCGTTGCTCGGATTCAATCTTACGTCACCTTTATAGCCTTAAGCCTGATATTTCATTCTTGCAAAGAACCCACCTTAATCCGTTAATGTCAACAATGTATTTTCGCAATGGCCTGGCACTTCCTTTCATTCCTTTGGTAAAGATAATAGAAAGGGTGTCTCTATTCTAATTTCTGATTCGATTGAAAACCAGAATCCATTCACGCCATACTTCCGACACAGGCCATCTAATTGTTCTCGATCTTTCAATCAATGACAATAGATTGATCTTAGGCAACGTTTACGCTCCCACAGGTGGTCTCGATGGCATTGCAAATTGTAAGGAATTTTTAATGAGCTGACTAAGGTGTTAGACAATTTTTCTCAAGACTTTCCAATAATTTTAGGAGGTGATTTTAACTGTGTTTTAGATCCTTTGGATCGCTCTAGCCCCGTAAATTTTGTTGAAAAAACTGCTAATAAATTAAAAGCAGTTCTGTCTTCTTATGCCTTAGAAGATATTTGGCATATACAAAACCCCTCTGCTAAGGAACTTACTTTCTCTAGTTCCCGTGGTTTGTTTAGTCGAATTGATAAATTTTACACTTCAAAGAATTTTCGCGACATTTTTAATAAACCTCGCATCGATCCCTTTCCCCACTCTGATCATGATAGTACTTCTCTTACCCTCAATTTTTCAGCCCCTAAACGTGGGCCAGGTATATGGAAATTAAATACTTCTATTTTGAAAGAGCAAGAATTCATCAGCTCCATTAATAAATTTATCACCAACTAAGAACAATCTACAATGAAATCGATTAAAAATAAACATCATAATTCCATCTGTGACCGGACTGAAATAGTCAATGTAGTCAAAGAATTTTATGCTTCTCTCTATAAAGAAGAGCCAGTCGACTCAAATCTTCAGGATACTCTTTTACAAAAATTTAAGTAAACGTCTTTCAGGAACTGAAAAAAACATTTGCGAGCACCCCCTTACTCTCGAAGAAATAAACACTGCCTTAAAAACTATGGTAAATGGTAAATCTCCTGGAATAGACGGACTACCGAGCGAATTTTACAAACTATTTTGGAAATCTCTTGGTAAACACTTCTTAAACATAATTAAATCTTGCTTTGATAATAAATCCCTTACCCCCTCTCAAAGAATTGCTTTAAGTTCTTGCCTCTTTAAAAAAGGTGACAGAGAAAACATTAAAAACTGACACCCCCTCAGCCTCTTAAATTGTGATTATAAAATTATAGCCAAAGTCGTGGCAAATTGTCTTTCGAAAGTCCTAACTAGTATTATAGCAGAAGACCAAACTTGCTCTATTCCCGGCCACTCAATTTTAGGCAATACACTAATTCGACTTACTAGCTCGTTTTGGAAATTTCTCCAAATTTAATTATACAACTTTTTTAAGCTCAGATTTGGTTCTATCGTCATAATTTTAGGCGGGATACCATTTTTCATATTGTTTGAGCTTGTATTTTAGATTTTACCGAGAAATGAAGTTTGAAAACTTGCAAGGGATTTGACAGCAAAAATAGTTCCAGGGGAAACTTTACCCCCCTAGTCGCCAATCACCCTCAAATCCCTTATAAAGTTTTTATCTTCATGTCGTCATAAAATCAATATCGTGAGCAATATCATAATGAAAACTCACAAGCGGCCGTAAGTCGAATTGCTGTATTGCCATGCTTTACCAGACATTATTCAATTCTCTCAAGAAGAAAATCTCCCGGTTGCTCTACTATCTATTGATCAAATGAAAGCCTTTGATCGTGTAAATTGGAACTTTCTCCTTAAAACACTTGAAAAATTCAATGTCGGTCTTGTTTTTATTAGCTGCGTAAAACTTCTATTAACATTGAAAGCAAAGGTAAATGTAATGATTTTATTTCCGACCCTTTCACTCCTAGCAGAGGTGTCAGACAAAATTGCCCCTACTCTGCCCTTCTTCGCGTTCTCATTGCTGACGTGTTTGCCGCTAATGTCTGCTGTGACCCTGCAATTACGGGTGTTACTGTTGGTAAAACTGAATTTAAAAGAAATACGCAGATGATACTACCCGTCTTTTTCAAGGTAACCAATCCTTACTAGCAATTTAAAATCACATAACGAACTACGAAAAAGCCTCTGGAGCTAAAATAAACAAAGATAAAAGTAAAGGCCTCTGGCTTGGTAGCTTTAAAAGCCGTCTTGATTCGCCTCTAGGTTCTAATTGGAAAAAGAAATCCCTCAAAATCCTTGGCCTTTTTTCGGTAATGAAGATATCAATAAACTAAACTGGGAACCAAAAGTGTTTAAATTTATAAAAACACTACCTCTTCGAAAATTGTGTGACTTGACCTTTAGAGGGAAGGCCTTGTCGTTAACCAGATTGCAAGCTCTGCAATTTGGTATACAGCTTTGGTTTTCCCAATACCCAAAAGGGCAGTTAAACAACTTAATGAAAAACTTTGACATTTCCTTTTTAATGGCAAACGACCCCCAATCCCTAGATCACAAGCTTAACTTCCTAATCAAGAAGGCGGCCTTGATGTTTTTGATATAGAGGAAAAATATAACCGCCTCCTTTTATCATGGCTATCCAAACTCGTTGCCCACGAACAAACAGGCAAATGGAAAGTTCTCCTTGACCATTTCTTAGGAAAATACAAAAACCTACAAATCGGAAAAAATATCATCAAATGCGAAATAATCAAACTACCTTCTTTTTCTAAAAACATACCCTCCGTACGTATCTGGCCATTACTAACGATCATAACAGATCTATTGATAACATGCTTTAAATCTTTAACGAACCCCTCTTTCTGAATCCAAAAATTGGCAAAGTTAATCTACCCCTCAACTCTTCCTGGGTCCTTGCAGGAATAGCACTATTAAGAGAATTCACCTATGACCTATGAACTAATTGGTAAGAAGTTTAAATCTAAAGAATATTCTCTCATTTATCATGCCTTCCTTTAGAATAGATAAATTTTGTCCATTCCAATTCTGCACCTAAGAATCGCTTTTCTATTAATTTCACTCCTCCTATTGAAGTCATGAAACCAGCTTTCTAAATTGTATTCTAAAGACTTTTATCTTGCATCTCTTATGGTCCCTACTGAGGTTTCTTCCAAAAAGTTTTGTGTCTATTGGGAAAGGAAAATCTTGACTGGAAATCTATATTCAATTCGATATTTAGAAGAGATTCCGACCGAAAATCTTGCAACCTGCAATATAAATAATCCAACTCGCTATTCTCACTGCTGATCGTTTAGCTAGACACAAAATTATTGACAATCCCACTTGCTCCCGCTGTAATAGTTATTCGAATGGGCTTTTTCTATATTCTTGCAAACTGAAAATGAGGCAACGAACTTGCCAATTATGGAAAGACAAGGGGCGTTTAAATGTGTTGTTTACAGGATAATCTAATCATTGAGGAGTATTTCTTTTGACTAGGAAAGTCAGACAGCCAAATGAATCACGAAGGGAGATATCCTATCTTTGTGTAAACAATGGGGAGGATTATCATGTTCAAGTGTCATCTAATAGGTCTGTAGTGTCTTGAAGAGACTGGGCAACAACTGAAGCTAAAACATTATTATGGCAACAAATTTTAAATTAAAGAGCAATGCATAAAAAGATGTAGCATAGTTACATGATGGTTATACCTTAACCATACATGCATTAACAAACCCTTGTTTTATATACACCCAGTCTTCGCGTATGCTGTAAATTTTCAGAGTGGTTTGTATCTTAATAATATCAAGTAACATTCGTCCACATGTATATATGTTAAATTTTGTAGCAATAATGTCATTTAGAATTGTATGCTTTTTTCACATGCATATATATATATTAATTTTGGTAAAAATATTGTCATTTGGAATTGTATCTTGTATCTCATTTAAAATTATAACTCACATTTTACACTACATATGTTTTCTATTCTTACCTTCGTCTAATTATAATGACACTTGGTAATGACACTGGCTCATCCTTGGTAACATAACCTTGGTAATGTTGCCATAAATAAAATTATTCCAGACAGGTCAATCATCGTTTCTGATCTGTTTCAGCTTCAGCATACCTATCTTGTAGCGTTTGCTAAAAAAGGCCAAATTAATACAAATTCAACATAGAAAAAATCTTGCTCTCCAAATATACATACTTTGCAACTTTCAGAGCACGATTTTCCCAACTGAGTGCCCACCTTCCTATATTAACCTCAATGAATTAGTTTTTATCGAGTGGCCATCTTCTACACTGCACTACATAATGCAGTTTCCTTCCTTTACCAACTTTCTTATTAAAGCCTAAACCATAGTGAGCCTCTATCTATCTGTCAATAAAAATACACAGAGATGGTTGATGCAAATCTCAAGCAAACCTATTTTCAATTAACATTCGAATTCATTTAATGCAGCAGAATATGTTATAAAAGTTTTGTATATAATTATACTAAGTAACAATAACAAAGAAGCAATGATAAGAGGCAATAATAGTGTCAGTTAGCATTTGAGAATTAGAAACTTGGTAAAATCAATTGACAAAGTGAAAGTTAAAACAATTCAGGCAAAAATTGAGGCAAGGATTACTGTATTATTGAAAGAAGATTCTTGGGCCTGTGGAAATCTGCATGGCCTATTTATTCACAATTCCAAATCAAATACTTTTCTAAAATCATTCTAACAGCCATTTGCGGGGATAATTGCAAAACAGGGTTCTGTTTGTTATATCCATTTTAACACCGTTGTACTTTATAAATCTTTTTCATGGTTTGTTCTAATTGTTGGAGTAGCAAGATGCTTTTTGGTTGCTTGGGCGGTTTGATATCCATGTCGAGAGGTCGAACTTGCAGCCAAGCTGACCTTTACTGGGGATAAGCTACCTGCACTCAAACGATTATTGGCCCACCCTCCCCCCCCCCCCAGCTGCAGCTACAACTGCTGTCATGGTGGGGGGTCAGGCAATCTGAGAAGTAACCCACAAATGGGGAGAGAGCGGCCAAAATCCAATGCTAGGATCCAAAATCCAAGCCGAATAACTCATTCACTAACTCACTCACCTCGACGACGTTCTTCAACATCCACAGATTGATTCCTTTGCTGCTGCAGTGAAGGAGCAGGCAGGCAGGCAACAGGCAAAAAAACTGAGCGCTTCGTAAGCAAAGAGGCAGACTTGTGGAGAGTCTGAACTGAAGACATGAGACTGGGTATCGCTTCTCGGCCTTTTGGCTAAGATCAAGTCCCACAAGTGGAGCTGCGACCTTTGGAAGAGGATTTAGAGGAAATTGGAAAAGAGCAACAAGTAAAGGGTGAGTTGTTCAGCGTTGCTTGTGGGACAATCTTCCCGTTAGGACCTGCAGGTACGATGACCAACGCCCACTGCCGCAGGTACCCTACCCTACGTTCGGTTTTTGGCCTTGGCCATTAGCTGAAGTATGGCCGAGAAGCTTGCTCCCAGGGGCTCTGTGCCCTACGGGAGTGAAGATCTAGAGATTGAGGATGCGGTCAGTTCAGACGAAGATTTCATTGACCCTGTACTAGAGAAAGAGCAGCTGGAGAGACACCCGCAAAATTTGAGAACGTCCAGTGTCCCACAAGTGCCACTGAGAAAACGCCGCCCATTTCCTATTCCCACAAGCGTCATCGTTGCTTCTAGCCACCCGTTGTCAGTCACTCCATCCGTTGCAGATGAGGCTGAAGTTGTCACGAGACAGGTCCTCAATTATGCAGCAGCAGTTGGAAGGACTGCAGCCCCTGTCACAGAGGTTATAGTTGGCAGGTCTGGTGGCCTGTGCATGAATAGCATTGGCCGGCCGAGACCAAGGATTGTCTGCGTCCACTCGGGGAAGGGGGCCATCGACTGCAAGGCCCTAATTGCCAAGTTGGAGATGTACCTCCTGGAGCCAACCCACGTCCAGAGGCTCCCAAATGGGGATCTGGAGGTCACCTTCCCCACTGTAGCGGACAAGGACAGTTTTGTCCGTCACCCACGCCGCCCTTGGCAACCAGGGCTCCGAGACCCACCCCCTGCATAGGTGAGGGTATTTAATAAGCCAGGGTAAATACGACCGGAAGTGGTGGAGAGGAGGCTCAGTCGGTTCGGCCGGGTTCTGTTTGCCAGGGAGAACACCCACCCTGGTACAAATAAGTTGAACGGGGTCATGACCCTTAAAATGATCATGACCGAGCCAATTCCCAGTTACGTGCACCTGGGTCCTACCTGCTTGCTTGTGCGACACTAAGGGCAACCTATGATGTGTCGTAAATGTGACAGCAGGACCCACCTTGCAGCAAATTGCTCCGTTAAAAGGTGCTTTAACTGTGGGTGTGTTGGGCATATTAATGCTGACTGCCCCGAAAGCAGTGTCTGTCAGGGTTGTGGGTCGCCTGAGCACCATCTTGCTCAGTGCGATACCTCATTCTTCCCAGACCCGAGCGGAACAGACGATGCAGAGTCAATTCCCGAAACCCCCACTGAAACCACCATGGCTTCTACTGCAACTTCTGATTCAGAAGACACAGCAAGTCCCCAAGATCCCCCATTGACCAATCAGACAGACGGGCAGCAGACAGAAGAAAAGCAGACGGAAGAGCAGCAGAGCGAAGAGCAGACCGAAGAGCAGACAGAGGAGCAGACAGAGGAGCAGACAGAGGAGCAGACAGAGGAGCAGACAGAGGAGCAGACAGAGGAGCGGACAGAGGAGCAGACAGAGGAGCAGACAGAGGAGCAGACAGAGGAGCAGACAGAGGAGCAGACAGAGGAGCACACAGAGGAGCACACAGAGGAGCACACAGAGGAGCAGAGTGAAAAAGAAGATCTCAAGGAGCCCGAGCAGACACCCAGTCCAGAAGAAGACGCCATGCAACCAGACGCACAGCCTGTTACGAACTGGTATGATACCCTGTCATTCTGACCGGGTACTTACTCTTCTCCTAAGTTTTCTTCCCCTCTTCCCCCTTTTCCAATCCCCCTGTCGATGCTGACTTCCGAGCTTCTTCTAAGAGGTCCTTCCAGGATGATAATGTCTCTGACATTTCTGCCGTGCAAAGGCCCTCTACCAAGAAGAAGTCGAAGGGTCGCTCAGCACGGCAACCTACCTCTTCCTAATAACTGATGATTTTGGTGTTCCCCTCCCCCAGTGAGTGATGGCAACTATTAATATAGTATCAATAAACGTCCACGGACTTAGGGAGCATGTTAAGTGTTCCAACGTAATTGACTGGCTTAAAAGTAGGAAAACATAGCGTCATATTTTTACAAGAGACTTACTTCTCTGAGCCCGCTGACACCACCTTTCTCAAATCGATCTGGAAAGGAGCACTTTTCTCATCATTCGGAGGAAAACATAGCAGAGGTATAACCACCCTCATTAAAGAGTCCCTGTCTGTCAAAAGTTCCAAAAATACTCATGATAATTGCGGATGTTGGGTCAACGTTATTTTAGACGCAGAAGATTCCAAGATTCAGCTTTTAAATGTCTATGCCCCATGCCCCATAGGGGAAAGAGCTGCCTTTTTTAAATGCTGCCTCCTCGCATTAGGGGGGGAATTCCAACAATCATCGGAGGCGACTTTAATTGTATCTTTAACTTGTATCTCAACAAACTAGGTGGTGACAGCCAACAAGGTTCCACTGCCCTAGAAGTTCTAGCTGACCTTTTGAAATCATTTAACCTTACTGATGTTTCTCGCTCAATGCACCCATCTGCACGCAAATTTACCTGGACCAATTCAACAGTTTCTTCTAGACTAGATAAGTTCTACGTTTCCCCTGATATCTTAGCCAATACCAAACACTGTGAAATAGCAGTGTTCCCCTTTTTGGACCATGAGGCCCCATTTCTGTCCTTCAAATTACCAAACTCGTCACCTCGTGGCAGAAGTACCTGGAAATTTAATACTAGCCTTCTTGAAAATGAAGAGTTCACTTGTAATATGAAACATTTTCTGAAATTTTGGGTTACTCGCAAAAAAAGGCAAACTACACATTTGGTGGGATATTGCTAAAATGAAAATAAGAAACAGATGCAAAAAGTTTTCTAAACGCTTAGCAAAAGAAAAGAGAGAGAAACGCACCACTTTGGAAGAAAAGCTCCAACGGGCAACAATTTCTCTGGAACAAAAGGAAAAAGAAACTGTTCCCTTGATTAGACGAGAAATTGAAGAACTCGATCTTAATAATATTAACAGTGCACGTATTAGAGCAAAAGCCCTTGAATACCAATCCAATGTGAAATCTTCCCGCTACTTTTTCAGCCTTGAAACTTCACGTCAGTCTAAAAAAGTGATCCGTAAGTTAAAAACACCAGATGGTAGGGTAATACAGGATGGTAGGGACCTGCTTGGCTGCATTGCTAATTTCTACGAATCCCTCTATTCCCCGAAACCCATTGATAATGAAAAACAGAATGAAAACTTTTGTCCCCGAAAACTTTAAATTTTTACTTGACGAACCACTCTCCGCAGACAAATGTCACAAAGCCCTCACCAACATGAAATCCGACAAATCGCCTGGCTCTGATGGGCTAGCAGCAGAATTTTATAATTTCTTCTGGGATGAAATTGGCGAAGCCTTAGTAGAAGTACTAAACTTTTGTTTTACTAAAGGACATCTCACTGAATCCATGCGGTTAGCTATAATCTCCCTCTTATACAAAAAAGGAGACATTGAACTCCTCAAAAACTGAAGACCAATTTCACTACTTAATGTTGATTACAAAATTCGCTCCAAAGCCTTTGCAAATAGACTGCAACTGATCCTTCCATCCATTTTAAATAGCGACCAAACCTGCTCTGTACCACGCAGGTCTATTTTGAAAATCTCATGTTAGCAAGAGACTCTTATTGATTACTGCCAAGAGAAAAATGTCCCCCTTGCATTAATTAAAATTGACCAAGAAAAAGCTTTTGACCGTGTCAACTGGGACTCTCTTCTAAAAGTCTTGGAAAGAATGAATTTTGACCCAAAATTCATGCGTTTCGTGAAAACCATGTATACCAATGTTTCTTGCCAAACTAGCAACAACGGCCCACCTTTCTAGGAAAGTAACCCTTAAACGTGCGGTAAGACAAGGCTGCCCATTGTCCCCGCTATTATATTGCATAGTAGCGGAGACCCTGGGCAACCTCATCCGTCAAAATCTCAAAATTGACGGCCTCCACCTTCCAGGTTCACAAAAAGAAGTCAAAATTTCCCAATATGCAGATGTCACCACCCTATCTCTAAGAAATAATTTTTCTTCAAAGAAGCCATAGCCACTATGAAATTGTACGAATTAGGTTCCGGATCAAAGGTGAATTATGATATGGGCAAGTCCTGCGGAAAGTGGTTCAACAAGCCCCAATATATTTCCGCCTCTCCGTCTTCCCCTTTAAAATGGACCGACAGTGCTCTTGAAATACTAGATCTCGAATTTGGCACTCAAACAGCCCTTGAAAGCTGTTGGATAAAACGGGTCGAATAATTGACAAACAGGTTTGGAGCCTGGAAACACCGATCTCTCTCTTTAAAAGGTAAAGCCCTGATTGTAAACACAATTGCTCTTTCTGGCCTCGTCTTTGTAGGAACAATCCACCATCTCCCTACTGCTGTAGAAAAACAAGTTAAGCGAGCTGTTATTCTCGCCTTGGTCTACTCCGACATATTGCCGGCCCTGGCATGGAATGCTGCCCTTGCGAAGCCACAACAGTGGCAAATCCCATGGGAGCATGTTCGCTCCCAACCCTCCCAAGACCCTGAAAACGATGTCGTATGTAAAATTTATCATCGGGTCCTGAAAACAGCAAGTTACTTAAAAAGTTGGGGTCTGAATATCCCCGAAAATTGCGACCAATGTCACCAAATCGAAGACATTACTCATGCCAAATTGCAATTGCAGTCTTCGTGTACGTGCAGCCGATTTTCGAACAGCTGCTCGGCACATTTTCTGTGCTCCCCTCCCTAGTCATATTCTTTGAATTTCCGAATGGCATCAACTGGAATGCCAAAACTCTCTGCCGTTGCCTACTAAAAGTCACTCTGCATTCCATATGGATGCACAGATGTGATCGCAGGTTTGAAAAGAAGGCCCCCAACCCTCTAGGCGTTGTTTCTTCTATAAAGGCCACTATTAGAAACAGATAATTTACTTATCCTCTATATCGTAGCAACCTCTTTTACTTGTCTAACTCTTCATTATATTATCCTAAACAAAAACATGAACATTATCGGCCTGAAATTCACTACTGTTGTCTCTGTAACTTCCATTAAACGAGTAGCGTTATATTGTCAGTATATCGCAATGTTTGATTTGCCAGTTAATTGTATCATTGTCGATAATTTTTTACTTTAACCAAATGTCTGTAAATTGTATCGTATCCCCCAACTCTTTTTGTATTTTGTCAAGTAATCAGTATATTGTGAAGTAAAATTTTGTAGCCAAGGGGGACCTCTGCACAAAAGGGGCAGTTGTCTCCCTTTATATTGTCACCTTGTCTATAAATGATCATGATTGTTATGCCCTGTCCCTACTGTGTCATCAGAGGGCAGGAATTTAAAAAAAAAGTATTTGTTCTTATCAGCTTAATATCTGATATGCACCCAAGGGCGCTCAAATATTAAACTGATTTTTGGAACCAGCTTGTCGGCATGAGGCTTGCCTCACCGCGAGCACGGGTTGCCCTGGCATTGCAGTACAGCCATGGGTGGCCCAGCCTCTTTTCATCAATTGGCAAGAAAACAATGATTTTCACATTTTCACAGTTGCAATCATTCAAGTCCATATTGTTGATATGACTGGCTAACAACAGATAGGAAAAATGTACTTGCCATGCGCAAAGTAACCACAGGGCACCGAGAGACACGGACCCAGGGACCTTGTTTATTGCGAAATGCGCCATTATGAAAAGTTGCCGCCATTATGAAATCGTATCTACGCAACAATGAAACCATGAAAAATTTTATTATGTTTACTTTTGAGCAAAGATGGAAAAAGGAAATAGAAGTGTAGGAGAGTAAAACAAGGAGATAATTTTTAGATAATTGTTAATAGTTTCAAAGGCATCGAAAATGTCTTTAAAGTTCGTACATTTCTTCGTTTTGTTTGTTTTTTCAGTTCTACCTTTTGTTTTTAATATAAAAATTTTTAAATCTGATTGTGGTTGTGCTGGTTGTGGAAAAATATGGCAACGTGACGTAAATTTCAAGAAAACAAGCAATTTTTCAGTTAATGAGTTAAGGAGCTGCTTTGGAAGAGAAATAAGTCAAGGTGATCTATGTTCAAGTTGTTTTCGGGATGTTTATCGATGGCGTGAAAGTGGAAAGGTTTCACTGGTAAGTACCAAACAAGTTTCCTCCATTTTGCTGGCGAAATGTTTCACTAGGAGTACAATATAACTGCAAATACATAAAATAATAAAACACAACAGTATTCCATATCTCCAAAAACGATTTCCAGTTAAACTAATTTTTGACATTTACGATATTGAAAGGCTTTGTGTATCTTAATGTATAGAGTATCTATGCCTACACAGTATTTAAAAAAATTCAAAATACAAAGTGTCAATCCTAATGCCTATGTTGATTTCTTCCATGAATCAGAAAGTTGTACAGAGCGGAGGAAATAAAGGAAGGAAAAGAAAGCGGACGAGGAATGGGCGATGATTGAAGGGTGTGGCCATTCATACCATATAAGATGCCTGAATGATGTGACATATTGTCCGATTTGTAGATCCTGTATAAAGAAGGAAATAGAAAGACTATCAACTTCAATAATAAATGGAATAAATAGTAACCAAAGAAAAGATCTTCCAACTGTGCAGCTAAATGCTTCCGAAATAGTGGAGGAAAGATATGATGCTAGTGATTTGGATTTAGAAGATATACAATTTTGCGAAGTTTTAAGCAATGATATAGATAAACTTACCGAATCGATCGAAAGTTTTCAGCCACAAAGCCCACATGACAATTCTGCTGCTGTTTTTACTCCACTCCATAGAGAAAAAAAACCTCCGCACTGTAAGAAATGTGGTCATGCGAAAAAGGGACACAAAAAGGCCAACCAAGGAGGATTAGAGTGTTGCCTTTTCTGCCAAGGAGGTACCTGCAGCATTGCTGGCAAAACCGTTCCCTGCAACTGTGATTGGCATACTGATCCACTAAAAGAATTCGAGGGGAAAGGAAAGAATGTCCACAAAGATCGCAAAAGTACCACGACCAAGCTTGGACACATGAGTACCACGACCAAGCTGAGCATCTTTCACCACCAGAAGCGTCACAAGTTGGAGTAAAAGGCTATGGAACAGGGTCAAATTCTTGCACAGCAATCTCTGTTTTGACATGCAAAGCAACATTGAAGCAATCTTTCTTGTCACCTTCAGTGACTGACAATGTCGAGGAATTGATAGGCCGCTACTGTGGTATAATAGCAGAGGGAAACATCCTCTATGAGTTCGTTAATTCTTCAGATGATTCTCCAAACTTGATGGTTGAAGAGGTACTTGAAAACTCTGACGTCGAAGTTTATATGCCTCAACCAATGATACCAATTCTGAATAGGGAACATCTCGAAATTAACTTGAAATCGCTGTTGGAAACCACATCAAATCTCTGTTGCGTGCTCATCGTTTATCCAGACAAGGCTATGTCATTATGCGTTTACAATGACAGAATTTGGGTCTTTGACAGCCACCGTCATTTAGACAGAGGCGCTTTAATTGCCTTTACCTCGCAGGACTACATCGACGATTTCTGTAAATATTTAGACACGGTTTGCAAACGTTTTTATGGCTATGAAGTAGAAGGAAGTAACTTAGTTTACTTAGAACCATATAAGAAATAAATTTAAGTTCAGTTCCTAATCAGTTGAGTTTACAAGTGCCGTAGAACGCCATGCTAACTTTGCACATTTCAATTTTTCAACCATCTTAAAAGAAATGTTGTAGCCTGCAGAGGAATATTTTCCCACTTACAAGCATACAAGCCTTGTCGTCGTCAGCAATTCACATTGCCTTAGTTCAAATATCTAAGCATTGCAAAGTGCCGATTTTGAGATATAATTGCAGTTTTAGTTCCTAATCAGTTGAGTTTACAAGTGCCGTAGAATGCCCTGCTAACTTTGCACAATTCAATTTTTCAACCCCCGTAAAAGAAATGTTGTAGCCTGCAGAGGAATATTTTCCCACTTACAAGCATACAAGCCTTGTCGTCATCAGCAATTCACATTGCCTTAGTTCAAATATCTAAGCATTGCAAAGTGCCGATTTTGAGATATAATCGTAGTTTTAGTTCTTAATCAGTTGAGTTTACAAGTGCCGTAGAACGCCATGCTAACTTTGCACAATTCAATTTTTCAACCCCCGTAAAAGAAATGTTGTAGCCTGCAGAGGAATATTTTCCTACTTACAAGCATACAACCCTTGTCGTCGTCAGCAATTCACATTGCCTTAGTTCAAATATCTAAGCATTGTAAAGTGCCGATTTTGAGATATAATTGTAGTTTTAGTTCCTAATCAGTTGAGTTTACAAGTGCCGTAGAACGCCATGCTAACTTTGCAGAATTCAATTTTTCAACCCCCGTAAAAGAAATGTTGTAGCCTGCAGAGGAATATTTTCCCACTTACAAGCATACAACCCTTGTCGTCGTCAGCAATTCACATTGCCTTAGTTCAAATATCTAAGCATTGCAAAGTGCCGATTTTGAGATATAATTGCAGTTTTAGTTCCTAATCAGTTGAGTTTACAAGTGCCGTAGAACGCCATGCTAACTTTGCACAATTCAATTTTTCAACCCCCGTAAAAGAAATGTTGTAGCCTGCAGAGGAATATTTTCCCACTTACAAGCATACAACCCTTGTCGTCGTCAGCAATTCACATTGCCTTAGTTCAAATATCTAAGCATTGCAAAGTGCCGATTTTGAGATATAATTGCAGTTTTAGTTCCTAATCAGTTGAGTTTACAAGTGCCGTAGAACGCCATGCTAACTTTGCACAATTCAATTTTTCAACCCCCGTAAAAGAAATGTTGTAGCCTGCAGAGGAATATTTTCCCACTTACAAGCATACAACCCTTGTCGTCAGCAATTCACATTGCCTTAGTTCAAATATCTAAGCATTGCAAAGTGCCGATTTTGAGATATAATTGCAGTTTTAGTTCCTAATCAGTTGAGTTTACAAGTGCCGTAGAACGCCATGCTAACTTTGCACAATTCAATTTTTCAACCCCCGTAAAAGAAATGTTGTAGCCTGCAGAGGAATATTTTCCCACTTACAAGCATACAACCCTTGTCGTCAGCAATTCACATTGCCTTAGTTCAAATATCTAAGCATTGCAAAGTGCCGATTTTGAGATATAATTGCAGTTTTAGTTCCTAATCAGTTGAGTTTACAAGTGCCGTAGAACGCCATGCTAACTTTGCACAATTCAATTTTTCAACCCCCGTAAAAGAAATGTTGTAGCTTGCAGAGGAATATTTTCCCACTTACAAGCATACAAGCCTTGTCGTCGTCAGCAATTCACATTGCCTTAGTTCAAATATCTAAGCATTGCAAAGTGCCGATTTTGAGATATAATCGTAGTTTTAGTTCCTAATCAGTTGAGTTTACAAGTGCCGTAGAATGCCCTGCTAACTTTGCACAATTCAATTTTGCATCGTGTATGACAAAAATGTTATGGCTAGTTGATGAATTTCTGGCATTATTCAAGTCTCACCTTGTAAATTTCGTTGATATTGTTTGCAGAGTTTTCTTTGTTTCTTTTTGTAAGCACTGACAGTTTCATCTTCGCCTCCCTGATTTTACCGAGCACATGTCAGATATTGAAGAGCCCGCAAATGTGCGCATTAACCCGCGACGCTCTGACCAGCGGCAGACATTTTTCCTATCTGTTCTGGCTAACTACAATGTTAACTAGGAGCTAGCTAACATTGTATGTAGTTGGTTGCTTTTCCATAGTTTAAGTAGTTTGTACAAACCTTGTACTAGACTGTTTTATTTATGATTGTTAAACAAATATACACAGACTGCGAAGCCTTTAACGTGTTGTGTTTTTGTGTTCTTCTGTTCTTGCTTTTTTGCTTGCCTGTTTAGTAGTCAGTCATTTCTAGCTACCCCTCTTTATGTGCTCAAAAATTCAAAGCTTATTTTCAACTTCAGACAACTGCTGGCTGACTCACAACTTATCAAGCAAGATGCAAGGTTTTTCTTCACAAAAGGAATGGTGAGTACATCAGTTTTATATTTCAGTATATTTCAGTATATTCCAGTACTTGATGATGTTCCCCATCATACTGAACATTCATTCAATATTCAACATATTGATCTATTCAGAGACTACTGACACGGCCTTCCCACATATGTCGGCTTGTTTCTGCAGCCTCTGAGTTGTCAATAGCCAAAATGGTAGTTCATACTTACCTGACGGGGAAGACGATGTGATCAAGAAGGCGTAGCGGCCGGTCACGCTTTTTCGAGCTCCTCGTGCTATCAGCGGTTTTTACTGTTTCTAGCATCTTGCGGTTCTTAATTTATATATTAACTAAGCTTTAAAGCCTTTAGTACTCATTACGAACTCTTTCTAGTGGAAATGGCTTCCAATGTACCATTTATTTGGGGAGATATTCATGAACCAAAGATGAGACCTATATCATTCGCTGAGAAGTTGAAACAAGGAAATGCCAAAATGACCGCAAGTGATTTAGCAGCCAGAGCAGCAAAATTTGAAACGAGTGCAGATATCAACTTCAAGGAAATTATTGGATACTTCCACGAATTTTTTAACAATCCAAACTGCATACAACAGCTGATGCCCCTTGCTGCCCTCCCAGGAAGGCGAAAATGGAATATCATTTTTTCAAAACCACCAATGGTGGCTAAAGTACTCGACTCGCTAGTTAAGTTTCCATCCTTGGCCGCTGACGATCCTGGTATCTCTTTCACTCCTATACGAAGAAGAGCGCTGTTGATCACAATTCCTGATGCATCGCCAGATGTCTCTGACAACGAAATTGGAAATGCCTTGTCAAGACATGGAACTGTAACCCGTGTATGGAAACAAACATGGGAAGGATTCCTGAATATTTTTAATGGAAAAAGGCTCGTTTTAATCTTCCCTTCTGGAGGTACTGAGTTGCCTCCATTTATAATTATTCGAAACAAGAAATTTCTCTTTCATACCGGGGCAAGCCTGTGTTCTGTAATATTTGCATGTCAGATACTCACAGAACATCAGATTGCCCCTCTCGGAACGTCAGTCACTGCTATCTTTGTGGCTCCACAGAGCATAACAAGAAAGATTGTCAAAAATTCGTCCCTCCTTCGGGCCCGGGGTAGGAGATATAGTGGAGAAATTGAGCCAGAGGATGAAATGCCACAACCTCATGAAAATACGAGCGAGGATCAGAGCGAAGAAAACTGCACTACATCAGCAAAAATAGCGGACAAACCATTACCGATGAAGCCCCTCTTGCCACGACGACCACTACAACCCCTGAACCCCCTCACCCGATTGAAGATGAAAACATTACGGAAAGCATCCACGCAAACCAGGATCAAAAACCTAAACCCCAAAGAACACAAAAACCTTCGTCAACAGCCAGGAAAACAAAAACCCCGGACGACTATGCACCCTTCACAAGGAAACCTGTAAAAAGACCAGTTCCTTCAACCCCGGAAAAGACCGTTTCTCGTAAAAAACCGCTGGTGAGAACAATAATTGAAATTTATCCTATTCCTACCATTTAGTTTTATTTTTTCTCATAGCTTGTGTTGTGAGTATCAACGTGAATGGGTTGAACGACCCCCGTCGCTCAGATTCAAGCTTACGTCACCTTTATAGCCTTAAGCCTGATATTTTATTCTTGCAAGAAACCCACCTTAATCCCGTTAATGTTAACAATGTATTTTCCCAATGGCCCGGCACTTCCTTTCATTCCTTTGGTAAAGATAATAGAAAGGGTGTCTCTATTCTAATTTCTGATCGATTGAAAACCACAATCCATTCACGTCATACTTCCGACACAGGCCATATAATTGTTCTCGACCTTTCAATCGATGACAATAGATTGATCTTGGGCAACGTTTACGCTCCCACAGGCGGTCTTGACGGCATTGCAAATCGTAAGGAAATTTTTAATGAACTCTCTAAGGTGTTAGAAAATTTTTCTCCACACTTTCCCATAATCTTAGGAGGTGATTTTAACTGTCTTTTAGATCCTTTGGATCGCTCTAGCCCCGTAAATTATGTTGAAAAAACTGCTAATAATTTAAAAGCAGTTCTGTCTTCTTATCCTTTAGAAGATATCTGGCGTATACAAAACCCCTCTGCTAAGGAATTTACTTTCTCTAGTTCCCGTGGTTCGTTTAGTCGAATTGATAAATTTTACACTTCAAGGAATTTTCGCGACATTTTTAATAAACCTCGCATCGATCCCTTTCCCCACTCTGATCATGATAGGACTTCTCTTACCCTCAATTTCTCAGCCCCTAAACGTGGGCAAGGTATATGGAAATTAAATACTTCTATTTTGAAAGAGCAAGAATTCATCAGCTCCATTAATAAATTTATCACCGACTGGGAAAAATCTCGAGAGTCTTTCCCCTCATTAACCCAATGGTGGGAACATGGCAAAAACACTTTTGTTGACATTGCCAAAAAATATTCAAGAAACCGAAAGAAACAATTTATCCGCAAAAAATCTAAACTACTCAAACAACTCAGAAATGCGAAAAGAAAGGCAGAGAGTTCAGGGGACCCCCGATTTCAGAAGCTTTACAAAAACATAAGCAACGAAGTAAAATCCCTGGAAGCCTCCGAAACTGAAGGCGTAAAAATTAGGTCAAAAGCTTAATGGTCCGAACAAGGCGAAAAAGTCACAAGATATTTCTGCTCTCTTGAAAAGAAACGACAAAGCGACCATACAATGAAATCAATTAAAGATAAACATGATAATTCCATCTCTGACCCGACTGAATTAGTCAATATAGTCAAAAGACTTTTATGCTTCTCTCTATAAAAAAGAGCCAGTCGACTCAAACCTTCAGGACACTCTTTTACAAAAAATAAGTAAAACGTCTTTCAGAAACTGAGAAAAACATTTGCGAACACCCCCTTACTCTCGAAGAAATAAACACTGCCTTAAAAACTATGGTAAATGGTAAATCTCCCGGAATAGACGGACTACCGTGCGAATTTTACAAACTATTTTGGAAATCTCTCGGTAAACACTTCTTAAACGTAATTAACTCTTGCTTTGATAATAAATCCCTTACCCCCAAAGAATTGCTTTAATTTCTTGCCTCTTCAAAAAAGGCGACAGAGAAAACATTAAAAACTGGCGCCCCCTTAGCCTCTTAAATTGTGATTACAAAATAATAGCCAAAATTCTAGCAAATCGCCTCTCGAAAGTCCTAACTAGCATTATAGCAGTAGACCAAACTTGCTCTGTTCCCGGCTGCTCAATTTTAGGCAATTGCCATGCTTTATTAGACATTATTCAATTCTTTGAAGATGAAAATCTCCTGTTCGCTCTATTATCTATTGATCAAAAGAAAGCCTTTGATTGTGTTAATTGGAACTTTCTCCTTAAAACACTTGAAAAATTCAATTTCGGTCCTGTTTTTATAAGCTGGGTAAAACAATAACATTGAAAGCAAAGTTAAATGTAACAATTTTAGTTCTGACCCTTTCACTCCTAGCAGAGGTGTCAGACAAGGTTGCCCCCTGTGACCCCGCAATTAAGGGTGTCACTGTCAGTAAAACTGAATTTAAAATTATACAATACGCAGACGATACTACCCTTCTTCTTCAAGGTAACCAATCCTTACTAGTAATTGAAAATCACATCGCGAACTACGAAAAAGCCTCTGGAGCTAAAATAAAAAAAGATAAAAAAAGTGAAGGCCTCTGGCTTAATAGCTTTGAAAACCGCCTCGATTCCCCACTAGGTGTTAACTGGGAGAAGAAATCCCTCAAAATCCTTGGTCTCTATTTCGGTACTGAAGACACGAATAAACTGAACTGGGAACCTAAAGTTTCTAAATTTATAAAAACATTAGATCTATGGAAGTCAGGTCACTTGACCTTTAGGGAGAAGGCCGTCATCGTTAATCAGCTTGCAAACTCTGCACTTTTGTATACGGCTTTGGTTTTCCCCATACTCCAATAGGCGGTCAAACAACTTAATGAAAAACTTTGGCATTTCTTTTTTAATGGCAAACGACCCCCGATCCCTAGATCACAAGCTAAACTTCCTTAACAAGAAGGCGGCCTCAATGTTCTTGATATAGAGAAGAAATGTAATAGCCTCCTGTTATCGTGGCTAGCCAAACTCGTTGCCCCCAAACAAACAGGCAAATGGAAAGTCCTCTTCGACCATTTCTTAGGAAAATACAAAAATCTGAAAATCGGAAAAAATATTCTTAAATGCTATTTACAGTCCCGCGAAATAAACACACTACCTTCCTTCTATAAACACACCCTCCGTGCGTATCTCGCTATTACTAATGACCATAAAAGATCTCTAGATAACATGTTTGAAATATTTAACGAACCCCTCTTACCGAATCCTAAAATCGCAAAAGATAGTCTACCTCTCAACCCCTACTGGGTGGATGCAGGAATTACCTTATCAAGAGATATTACCTACGAATTTTCCCCTGGTTTTCTCCCTGAACCCGCTATTAATGAGTTAGTTGGTAGTAAATTTAAGCCTAAAGACCTTTCCTTCATTTTATCTTGCCTTCCCTGTGAATGGAAAAATTTCATTTGTTCCAATTCTGCTCCTAAAGATCGCTTTCTATTAATTCCACTCCCCCTTTTAAAGACATTAAAAAGCCGCTTTGTAAATTATCTTCTAAAGACTTTTATCTCGCATCTCTTATGCCATCTACTGATGTTTCTTCCCAAAAGTTTCGTGTTTATTGGGAAAAGAAATTCTCAAATCTTGACTGGAAATTTATATTGAATTCGATATTTACTAGAGATTCTGACTGTAAATCTTGCAACCTGCAATGGAAAATAATCCAACTCGCTATTCCCACTGCCGATCGTTTAGCTAGTCAGAAAATTATCGACAATCCTTCTTGCCCCCACTGTAAAAACCATAATGAAATTACGCTTTATCTTTTTATGCATTGCCGTCTAGTTTCGCTTCTGTGGGACACGGTCCTTTCACATATTAAAAATCTTGATTTAGACTTAAATTTAGATTCTTTAGAACAATTTATTGCCATTGGTTTTGCTAGCATTAAAATTTCACCTATTTACTCGCCCGCAATTGCCCTCTGTGATATAGCTCTCCCTGCAATTTCGAAATTGCGAAATTATAACTAAACTAACCCAGTATGGGGAAAGAGAAAACCAAAGAAGATATTTTTAAATGGACTGATCAGGATATCGAACTATTACTGGAAACAGTAAAGGCTTGTTCTTCGCAATGCTCATACAAAGGAAAGGATTGGGAAAGCATCAAATCAAAATATGACAAGATAAAAGAATTGTTTATCGAAAGGTACCCAAAAGAATCGCAAAAGTGAAGCAGTTGCGTGTCAATTACAAGAAGGCTGTCTATCTTGGTAAGAGAAGTGGTGGAGGACGAATCATAATGACCTACTACGACTTATGCACGGATATATGGTCTGGTTCACCATCCACAAACAGCATTCAAGGCAAGAATTGTATAGATGTGTGTTTAACAGACTTTTTATGATAAGCCATTAAAAATTGTTCCAAGAATGTAACTTTTCACTTGCCCATGCATACAATAATTATGCAAATTTTGCTATGTCATTATTCCTGTTAAAAATATAATCAAAAAACGTTTTATTTATAGGAGGTATTGATACTAGTTCACCAGAGGACAGTACAGTCGAATCTGGGGATATATCCATTGGAGAAGATAGTGCTTTCCAGGATGAGAATGCTGAAGAAATCATTGGAATAAGAGGGGGGTAATGCAGAAGATAGACAGGAAGTTAGTGATAGTTCAAATGAGCCACAAAGAGTGGACAGGCAAGAAAAATATCTAAATTTTTGAAAGATCGAAAAGAAAAAAATATGATGTCCAAAAAATCTTTTGAAAGCCAGCAGTTGAGTTTGATGAGAGATGTTTCTCTGAAGTGAAAATTTGCTGAACAGGCTGAACCAATGGACAAAGAATTTTGCAACATGCAAAGAAATGACAACTTCAATGGAGCGTATGACAGAGGCAATGACAGGGTGCATGGGATTTAGGCAATGAATGTGCACAATGCAGATACACCAACAAAACATGTTGTTAGGGAATCAAAATGCCATGAATTACATCTTGCCCCCTTCATCAAGCCCTAACTTCAGTTTTCAACAGCAAGGTCTACAATGTAATGTTGCTCAATCTTCAAGCAGATCAATAAGAAATGAAAATGAAGAGTCATTCTTGAATTTATTAAATAGCTAGTGAACACTGTTTTATTTATCTTAACAGAAACAAAACAATTGTGTTTCTGAAAGAAAGATTCAAACAGTGTATTTTTCTGATTTTGTTGCATATTAAGTTGGTTAGTGTTTAACAGTTGAATATCTTTTTCACTTTTCATTCAAAATATTTCATAAAGATTTTTCTGTTTTTCTTTCCATCTGATTCATTACTATCACTATTTGCAAACTGAGGCTGGAATGCATTGTCATAGTTTTCTGCTACTATTTGAGTAATATCTGCAATACATTCATTATTCATCTCGCAAAAATTATGGAGGATAAAACATGCCAGTACAGTTTTTGGGACAGATGCAACATTAATATCAATTGGCTTTCTCAAAATACTGAATCTGGATTTCAACCATCCATCCATCCTTGCAGATGATAATTTGTACCCAAAAAATTGCTCTTCCTGGGTATTGCCACCTTTAGGGAATTCTTTCATTACATATGGAAGCAAAGGGTAAGCAGGCTCCCCCAGCAAGCACACAGGAACAGAATCTTCACCTTGTACAATTGCTCTTGGAAATTTTGGTATCATTCCATCTCTCATCATTTCATTGATCTTAGAATTGCTGAATACTCTTGCATCATGTACACTTCCAGGCCAACTAATGTCAACATCAAAGAACAATATCTATAATCGACGCAAGCCTGAGCATTCAAACTGTAGAAACCTTTACGGTTTAAAAGGTTGATAGGATTATCTGGGGTTTTTTTGATTGGAATATGGGTTCCATCAACAGCCCCAATGCACTGGGGAAAGCCAAAAGCATTGTAAAAACATGAAGCCATCTCTTGGACTTGTTCTTCTGTTTTTCAAATACTTATGTATTTTTTCACAAGGTGTGTTAAAATTGCTGTAGTCACTCTGCTGACAGTTTAAGAAACTGTTGGAACTGCACAGCCAAATGCATTAGCAGTTTTTCGCACCCGACCTCCATCAGACAAATAAAATAATAAAGCGTCAGAGCTAACTGTTTTTCAGGTGACATGGGAATCCTCATGTTGGTTGTTAGCAATGTGATGAATGGACGAAGTTCTGAACAAAGTTTAAAAAAGTTCGTTCATGAAATTCTCAAATTTTTCTTCCATTGATTATCCATGGATATCCCATTCAACAGGTTTAGCCACCAAACATTCGCCCTTCCTGGATTCTTCCAAAACCTTCTATTTGTTCTATTTGAACTTTACTAACTACAGGCCTAGACGAGAGTGAAATCATTCTCCATTAACTTTTTCTTCTGGCAAAATAGCACATGTATAATTTGTTAAACATTTGGTCATTCAAGGCCATAGCATTCGCGATACTTGTGATTATAGTCAGGAGAGAGCTGATTGGCGAGTTGTAGGCACCCATCTTTGAATATTTTGACGTTTCTCGTTCCCTGTTAACACAAGAACGAATGAATCCGATATGCTTCATACCGTTTTTGCATTTTCAAATGAAAATGATCGAGTTACCCACAAGTTACCCACGTTTGGGGTAATCGCAGGGGTCAGCCCAACCGAACTGCAATGGAAGGGTCTCACCCTGGAAGAAACGTCTTCTTGAACACTTTTTTTCTGTTTGAGCCTGGCACATGCCAGCGCCCGTATAATTGAACAAAACAAGTATTTACAATTTATTATATACAAAGTTAATATAATTAATTTCACAATGATAATGTTCACAATTGTTTGATTTGAAATAAATTAAGCAGTTAACAAGTGCGATGGTAATAAAATTGATTTGAGAATAGAAAACATTAGTATAAAATGTGAGTTATAAATTTAAGTGATAAACAATTATAAATGACATTAATGTTACAATATATCAGATATATACGTGAGCGAAACGTATTGTTTATAAATGAATATTATTGATATAAGCAAAATATAAACCAGTCCAAAAATTTACAGCATACGCGAAGACTGGGTGAATATACAAGTAGGGGTTCATCAATTCAATCATATATGACTGTGAGGTATAGTTATTAGAAGGTGCTTTTTCTGTATTCTAGTAAATTCGAAACGAGGCAACAAACTTGCCAATTCTGGGATGGCGTGCTGAGTTTTAATCATGGTTTGTGAGAGTCAGACAGCCAAATAAATCACAAAAGGAGTATCCGATTTTTGTGTAAACAGTGGGGAGGATTATCATGTTCAAGTGTCATTTAGGCCCCGTTCACACGATACCGTTTTCATTTGATATCGGATTCATTTGATATTGGATGGGCCTTCTGTTAACACGAGAACGAATGAATACGATATGCTTCATACCGTTTTTGCATTTTCAAATGAAAACGATCTGAATACGTTTTCAAATGAACCCAATATGCCTCTGTTCTCATGTAAACAGCCGAATCCGATATGAAATGAAAACGATGCCTCATACGGGCATCGTTTTCATGAAATGTGAGAACCATTTCCCTAACCCATAGTGAGCCTCTATCTATCTGTCAATAAAAACACACAGAGATGGTTGAAGCAAATCTGGTCTGGCAATGGTTTATGCAAATCTCAAGCAAACCTATCTTCAATTCAAATTCGAATTCATTTTATGCAGCAAAAATATGTTATAAAAGCTTGTCTATAATTATACTAACTAGCAATAGTCAAGAAGCAATGATAAGAGCTTCATTGTGTCAGTTAGCATTTGAGAATTAGAAACTTGGTAAAATCAATTGACATAGTGAAAGTTAAAAAATTTTGGCAAAAATTGAGGCAAGGATTACTGTATTATTGAAAGAAGATTTTTGGCTCTATGGAAATCTGCATGGCTTATTTTTCACAATTCCAAATCAAGTACTTTTTCTAAAATCATTCTAATAGCCATTTGCAGGGATAATTGCAAAACAGAGTTTTGTTTTTTATTTCCCTTACATGGTTTCATGGTTTGTTCTAATTGTTGGAGTGGCAAGATGCTTTTTGGTTGCTTAGCAGGTTTGATATCCATGTTGAGAAGTGTAACTTCCAGCCAATCTGACCATTACTGGGGATGAGCTGCCTGCACTTGAACGATTCTTGGGAACACCCAACAACCCCCAATACCCATTCTGAAGATTAGGTAACTTAATTTCGGAAAAAATCTTGAATGTTTTTGCAATATTTGCAACATGAAATTCAAAATATTGATTTTTGTGACCTAAGCTTCAATAAGCTGGGCTTTCAGGGATTGTTCAATTCCCAATAATTACATCACAGGCCAATTGTGAAAGTGCCTTCAATGGATACCAAAGTGACTTGTAAGAAAGAACAATCACAAAAGCATTTTGATTCAAGGAGTTCAAAAAACCATCACTGATCTCTTATCGTTCGACCAACTATGGTGAACCTTTCCTTCAATTATATAAACTCTTTGGGTTTGCCACCTGTGTAATGAACAAGTGTCTATATGCAAGGTTTCGGCTTTCTTAGAATCATATCATCAGTCAGGGACAAAATGCAGTCATAGAACATCTTCCATCCTCTCATCTTCTCAGTTTATCCCGTTCTCCAATCCGACCACCACAAGGGAAGCTGAAAGTTAAGTTTAATTTTCTTCCCAATGATAGTCCAGTGGTCTTTTTGCCTCTTGGGTCACAGGGAGGCTCGTTCATGATTAGATAATAAGAGTAAGCACAACAACACGGAGCAACAGCGCGCTGTAGAACTTAAACCATACTTTTGCAAAGAAAGCGCCTTTCCCTGCTGTCGCAGCTCACAACTGCTCCTGCATGCTGCTGAGTGGCCATGTGAAGCCGAATAACTCATTCAGCAACTCACTCACCTCTACGACGTTCTTCAACATCCACAGATTGATTACTTTGCTGCTGGAGTGAGAGGGCAGGCAGGCAGCCAACAGCCAAAAAAACTGAGCGCTCCGCAAGCAACAAGGCAGACTAAGATCAATCCCACAAGTGGTGCAGCGAACTTTGCGAGAGGAGTTGGAGAAAGACAAGAGGAAATCAGCAAGTGAAGGGTAAGTTTTCGTTGTTGCTTGTGAGACAATCTCTCTGTTAGGACCTGCAGGGAAAGTGCTTCGCTAGCAGGGAAAGTGCTTCGGCTACTGGCTTCTGCCATTAGCTGAAGTATGGCCGAGAAGCTTGCTCCCGTGGGCTCTACGCCCACGGGAGTGAAGATCTAGTTTTAGAGGAGGAGGACGTGGTGAGCTCTGAGGACAAGACCGACTTAGGGCTGGAGAGAGAAAGGCTGGTACGACACCAGCAAAAATTGAGAAAGAATGGCCCCCCAGTAGTGCCGCAGGGTAATCGCCGCCCATACCAAAGACCCTCAAGCGCCACAGACGTCTTGAGCCGCCCGTTGCCAGCTCTCCCAACTGTTGCAGATGATGCTGGCCAAGAACGAAATTAGCAGCGGCCCATGTTGAGGAAGTAATAGTTGGCAGGTCTGGTAGCCTGTGCATGAACAACAACATTTTGATTCAAGGAGTTCAAAAAACCATCACTGATCTCTTATCGTTCGACCAACTATGGTGAACCTTTCCTTCAATTATATAAACTCTTTGGGTTTGCCACCTGTGTAATGAACAAGTGTCTATATGCAAGGTTTCGGCTTTCTTAGAATCATATCATCAGTCAGTGACAAAATGCAGTCATAGAACATCTTCCATCCTCTCATCTTCTCAGTTTATCCCGTTCTCCAATCCGACTGCCACAAGGGAAGCTGAAAGTTAAGTTTAATTTTCTTCCCAATGATAGTCCAGTGGTCTTTTTGCCTCTTGGGTCAAAGGGAGGCTCGTTCATGAATAGATAATAAGAGTAAGCACAACAACACGGAGCAACAGCGCGCTGTAGAACTTAAGCCATACTTTTGCAAAGAAAGCGCCTTTCCCTGCTGTCGCAGCTCACAACTGCTCCTGCATGCTGCTGAGTGGCCATGTGAAGCCGAATAACTCATTCAGCAACTCACTCACCTCTACGACGTTCTTCAACATCCACAGATTGATTACTTTGCTGCTGGAGTGAGAGGGCAGGCAGGAAGCCAACAGCCAAAAAAACTGAGCGCTCCGCAAGCAACAAGGCAGACTAAGATCAATCCCACAAGTGGTGCAGCGAACTTTGCGAGAGGAGTTGGAGAAAGACAAGAGGAAATCAGCAAGTGAAGGGTAAGTTTTCGTTGTTGCTTGTGAGACAATCTCTCTGTTAGGACCTGCAGGGAAAGTGCTTCGCTAGCAGGGAAAGTGCTTCGGCTACTGGCTTCTGCCATTAGCTGAAGTATGGCCGAGAAGCTTGCTCCCGTGGGCTCTACGCCCACGGGAGTGAAGATCTACTTTTAGAGGAGGAGGACGTGGTGAGCTCTGAGGACAAGACCGACTTAGGGCTGGAGAGAGAAAGGCTGGTACGACACCAGCAAAAATTGAGAAAGAATGGCCCCCCAGTAGTGCCGCAGGGTAATCGCCGCCCATACCAAAGACCCTCAAGCGCCACAGACGTCTTGAGCCGCCCGTTGCCAGCTCTCCCAACTGTTGCAGATGATGCTGGCCAAGAACGAAATTAGCAGCGGCCCATGTTGAGGAAGTAATAGTTGGCAGGTCTGGTGGCCTGTGCATGAACAACATCGGACGGCCGAGACCAAGAACTGTCTGCGTTCACTCGGGGAAGGGGGCTATTGACTGCAAGGCCCTCATTGCCAAGTAGTAGACGTACCTCCTGGAGCCCACTCACGTCCAGAGGCTCCCAAATGGGGACCTGGAAGTCACCTTCCCCACAGAAGCGGACAAAAACAGGTTCCTTGGCCTTTGTTTCATGCGCCACCCACGTCGCCCTTGGCAACCAGGGCTCCGAGATCCACCCCCTGCGTGGGTGAGGGTTTTTAACAAGCCAGGAGAGATACGGCCGAAGTGGTAGAGAGGAGGCTCAGTCGGTTCGGCCGGGTTCCGTTTGCTAGGGAGAATACCCACCCTGGTACAAATAAGTTGAACAGGGTCATGACTCTTGAAATGATCATGACCGAGCCTATTCCAAGTTATGTGCAACTGGGTCCTACCTGTTTGCTTGTGCGACACGAAGGGCAACCTATGATGTGTCGTAAATGTGACAGCAGGACCCACCTTGCCGCAAACTGCCAGCTCTCCCAACTGTTGCAGATGATGCTGGCAAAGAACGAAATTACGCTGCTGCAGTTGGAAGAGCAGCGGCCCATGTTGAGGAAGTAATAGTTGGCAGGTCTGGTGGCCTGTGCATGAACAACATCGGACGGCCGAGACCAAGAACTGTCTGCGTTCACTCGGGGAAGGGGGCTATTGACTGCAAGGCCTTCATTGCCAAGTAGTAGACGTACCTCCTGGAGCCCACTCACGTCCAGAGGCTCCCAAATGGGGACCTGGAAGTCACCTTCCCCACAGAAGCGGACAAAAACAGGTTCCTTGGCCTTTGTTTCATGCGCCACCCACGTCGCCCTTGGCAACCAGGGCTGCGAGATCCACCCCCTGCGTGGGTGAGGGTTTTTAACAAGCCAGGAAAGATACGGCCGAAGTAGTAGAGAGGAGGCTCAGTCGGTTCGGCTGGGTTCCGTTTGCTAGGGAGAATACCCACCCTGGTACAAATAAGTTGAACGGGGTCATGACTCTTGAAATGATCATGACCGAGCCTATTCCAAGTTATGTGCAACTGGGTCCTACCTGTTTGCTTGTGCGACACGAAGGGCAACCTATGATGTGTCGTATATGTGACAGCAGGACCCACCTTGCCGCAAACTGCCAGCTCTCCCAACTGTTGCAGATGATGCTGGCCAAGAACGAAATTACGCTGCTGCAGTTGGAAGAGCAGCGGCCCATGTTGAGGAAGTAATAGTTGGCAGGTCTGGTGGCCTGTGCATGAACAACATCGGACGGCTGAGACCAAGAACTGTCTGCGTTCACTCGGGGAAGGGGGCTATTGACTGCAAGGCCTTCATTGCCAAGTAGTAGACGTACCTCCTGGAGCCCACTCACGTCCAGAGGCTCCCAAATGGGGACCTGGAAGTCACCTTCCCCACAGAAGCGGACAAAAACAGGTTCCTTGGCCTTTGTTTCATGCGCCACCCACGTCGCCCTTGGCAACCAGGGCTGCGAGATCCACCCCCCGCGTGGGTGAGGGTTTTTAACAAGCCAGGAGAGATACGGCCGAAGTGGTAGAGAGGAGGCTCAGTCGGTTCGGCTGGGTTCCGTTTGCTAGGGAGAATACCCACCCTGGTACAAATAAGTTGAACGGGGTCATGACTCTTGAAATGATCATGACCGAGCCTATTCCAAGTTATGTGCAACTGGGTCCTACCTGTTTGCTTGTGCGACACGAAGGGCAACCTATGATGTGTCGTATATGTGACAGCAGGACCCACCTTGCCGCAAACTGCCAGCTCTCCCAACTGTTGCAGATGATGCTGGCCAAGAACGAAATTACGCTGCTGCAGTTGGAAGAGCAGCGGCCCATGTTGAGGAAGTAATAGTTGGCAGGTCTGGTGGCCTGTGCATGAACAACATCGGACGGCTGAGACAAAGAACTGTCTGCGTTCACTCGGGGAAGGGGGCTATTGACTGCAAGGCCCTCATTGCCAAGTAGTAGACATACCTCCTGGAGCCCACTCACGTCCAGAGGCTCCCAAATGGGGACCTGGAAGTCACCTTCCCCACAGAAGCGGACAAAAACAGGTTCCTTGGCCTTTGTCACCCACGTCGCCCTTGGCAACCAGGGCTGCGAGATCCACCCCCTGCGTGGGTGAGGGTTTTTAACAAGCCAGGAGAGATACGGCCGAAGTGGTAGAGAGGAGGCTCAGTCGGTTCGGCTGGGTTCCGTTTGCTAGGGAGAAT
Source organism: Rhopilema esculentum (assembly GCF_013076305.1). The sequence continues at coordinate 13,195,104 of NW_027019317.1, forward strand.
ACCCACCCTGGTACAAATAAGTTGAACGGGGTCATGACTCTTGAAATGATCATGACCGAGCCTATTCCAAGTTATGTGCAACTGGGTCCTACCTGTTTGCTTGTGCGACACAAAGGGCAACCTATGATGTGTCGTGGAGAGAGATTCTCACCCACGCAGGGGGATGGATCTCGGAGCCCTGGTTGCCAAGGGGGACGGTGGGTGGCCGCATGAAACAAAGGCCAAGGAACCTGTTTTTGTCCGCTTCTGTGGGGAAGGTGACTTCCAGGTCCCGCATTTGGGAGCCTCTGGACGTGAAGTGGGCTCCAGGAGGTATGTTACTACTTGGGCAATGAGGCCTTGCAGTCAATAGCCCCCTTCCCACGAGTGAACGCAGACAGTTCTTGGTCTCAGCCGTCCGATGTTGTTCATGGCAGCAGGCCACGCAGCCTGCAACTAATTACTTCATCAACATGGCCGCTGCTCTTCCAACTGCAGGCAGCGTAATTTCGTTCTTGGCCAGCATCATTGCAAAAGTTTGGGAAGAGCTGGCAGTTTGCGGCAAGTGGGTCCCCTGCTGTCACATAT
>NW_027019317.1:13195770-13209484 GCF_013076305.1 Rhopilema esculentum
ATTATTTATATGACAATAAAATTTTCAATGTCTTTTCTACTATAGATGGCTGAGAATGTCACCAGAAAGATTGGAACATCTTATCCAGCTTGTCGGCCCATTAATAGCAAAGAAAAAATGCAATAGCCGAGTACCAATACCAGTAGCAGAAAGAATAGTTATCACTCTCAGGTATTTAGCAACAGGTGACTCGCAGCAGTCACAAGCATTCAATTTTAGAGTGGGAAGGGCAACTATTAGCAATATCATAAGAGATACTTGCTGTGGAATTTGGAATGCACTCAGTGACACATATTTGAGTGCACCAGAGTCAAAAGAGGAATGGAAAAAGATTGCAGATGATTTTGAATCACAGTGGAACTTCCGACATTGTTTGGGGGCATTAGACGGCAAACATGTGGCTATGGAATGCCCTAAAAATAGAGGGTCCAGTTATTATAATTACAAGGGGTTTCATAACTTGGTGCTAATGGCAATGTGTGATGCTAATTACGGCTTCACCCTTGTGGACATAGGCAGCTATGTGGGGGATAATGATGCATCAATTTTCAATCAATCTGAGATGGGGATTGCATTTGAAAACAGAATCATAGATATTCCAGATCCAGCAGTTGTTAATGGTAATACTCTTCCTTATGTCATCATTTCTGATGAAATCTTTCCATTAAAAGAACGGTTGATGAAACCATACTCTGGCAAGATTCTTAGTGAGGAGAAACTGATTTACAATTACCGGCTCTCCAGATGCAGACAGACAATTGAAAATGCTTTTGGAATATTGGCTGCAAGGTGGAGGATTTTTCGAAGGCCAATACGTGCCAGTACTACTACAGTGGAAGGAATAATGAAAGCATGTGTCTGCCTTCATAATTACTTATTGCAGACTGATAATGCCTTTTATGTGCCAGCTGGATTTGTTGATGCTGAAGATGAGACGGGGGAAATAATTCCTAGCAGTTGGAGATGTAAAACTTCAGATGAAACTTCTGCCTTAAAAAACATTGGCAGAGCAGGGAGCAATAATTATAAGGCTGATGCAAAAGCTATGAGAGAAAATTTCATGACCTATTTTAACAGTGTATCTGGTTCTGTTTCCTGGCAAGTAAAACATGTTACCAGTACTGGAGCAACACTGCCTTCAACTTCCACAAACTGTTAACTACTAAATATGTCATCACACTGTAACAATTATATATACAGAGATCTATTATATATACAGAATCTGCATATAAGAACCATCCATTTTTACAAACCTGCAGCCTGAAATTTCACTATTTCTTGATGGAAACATATAAAGCTTTAATTCAATACTCTAATTCAACACAACATTGATTCCCAAAAACATGGGAAGGCACATTCATGCAAACTTTAATCCACCAATCCCTTGAGGTGTTGCTAAAATGCTTTATCACTAAGAACCAGCACCAGCTGAATTCAAAAATCTGGGTTTTTATATGTGGGTTTTTACTGTATTTCATTGATCCAACAATTTAAATTTTAGTAAAAACTATACATCCAGTTCAAAAAGTTTGTTTTCTTTCATTATTTGCATTATTGAGTATTCTGATTAAACATTTGCATTTCTGAAATTCACAAGAAAGTCAAGTAATTTTTTTTAATTATTCAGTAGTTAAACTGTAACTGTGACTACTGGGAGGTTTTTAAAAGCTGTTGGAAATAAGAAATTATATTTTTTCTGAGATTATAGAAATGAAGAAAAATTCATATTTTCTGAGAACTAACTGCAAAATAGAAATTTGTTATTGGATGAAAAATCTAAAACTTCACAGAATGTATTTAACACTTTAACAGCAACAGTTTATTGAAATAAAAGTGTGCGAGTAAGTCAAAATTGTTGATCATCTCAAATATTGCTGAATTGTTGTATGAGTTTATGTTCTTATAGAATAGTTAATGATGTGGTTGGATATTCATTTTGCCTGTTTTCTTGCATTTGCATTTCTTGTGAATAACTTCCTGGGGCATTAGTTTTCACGTTGAAGTTTTGTGGCTGTTTACGGGGCCTGTAATATTGTTGAGACATGCTTGCTTCATTCATTTGATAATTAATATTACCAGCACCAGGTACCTGTTGGTAATGAGCTTTCTGTTGTGAATCTTTGTGCCATTCAATGTCATTAAAAACATTCATTATTTGAAGCTTTGCCATTGATTTATATCTTGGCTCTAAAGATCTCATTGGACCAAGGAGACTTGAACAAAAATGTTTGTCATCATCAAATGATTCTTGCTCTGGAGATGCTGTATCAGTCATTGCTTTTTGCATGCTATGCATTGTGTTTAGAAATTCATCATTAGTCTTTGTTGTTTCTTTTTCATCATCATCGGCAGAGTCTTCTGTGATCTCAGACATGACATTGATAACGTCATTTGTTCTCCGCTTGAAGTTTGTTGTGCTTGGTCTGTGCTTAATATGATTCATCAGCCACCGTAAATATTCCATATCACTTCTTAACTCTGGTACATCGCTGCGACCTGAGCCTGATCTGACACATTTTAAACGTTTGGCATACTTTGAAAATGTCGTTCGAATGTTGTTGTATCTTTTTTGGGCTTCTGCAATATCAATTCCTAATTTCTGGCTTATCTCCTTCCATGCATTTCTTTTTTTTCAACGGAATCTTGAAGTCCTTGCAGCTCTTGTCGTATATCACTTGGTAATGTTGCACACAATTCATAAGCATTTCATTATTGATTTCTTGTTCTTCTGCCATGGATGCACCGCCATTCGCCATTTTCAATTTTGGCTTCATCCGGAAGCAGAGGTTATCTTTCTAATTGGCTTATCTGGCTCACGTGAGCAAAATTGAACAAGGGAACGTCTGCGATGATCGCAGACTGTCTGCGATGAATATTTCTATTAATTTTTTTGTGGATCGGGAAGGATCGGGACAGTTGTAATGATCGGGAAAGTTGAACTCAGTTCAACTTTACTCTGGCTCAATTTCTCCGCTATATCTCCTACCCCGGGCCCGAAGGAGGGACGAATTTTTGACAATCTTTCTTGTTATGCTCTGTGGAGCCACAAAGATAGCAGTGACTGACGTTCCGAGAGGGGCAATCTGATGTTCTGTGAGTATCTGACATGCAAATATTACAGAACACAGGCTTGCCCCGGTATGAAAGAGAAATTTCTTGTTTCGAATAATTATAAATGGAGGCAACTCAGTACCTCCAGAAGGGAAGATTGTAACAAGCCTTTTTCCATTAAAAATATTCGGGAATCCTTCCCATGTTTGTTTCCATACACGGGTTACAGTTCCATGTCTTGACAAGGCATTTCCAATTTCGTTGTCGGAGACATCTGGCGATGCATCAGGAATTGTGATCAACAGCGCTCTTCTACGTATAGGAGTGAAAGAGATACCAGGATCGTCAGCGGCCAAGGATGGAAACTTAACTAGCGAGTCGAGTACTTTATCCACCATTGGTGGTTTTGAAAAAATGATATTCCATTTTCGCCTTCCTGGGAGGGCAGCAAGGGGCATCAGCTGTTGTATGCAGTTTGGATTGTTAAAAAATTCGTGGAAGTATCCAATAATTTCCTTGAAGTTGATATCTGCACTCGTTTCAAATTTTGCTGCTCTGGCTGCTAAATCACTTGCGGTCATTTTGGCATTTCCTTGTTTCAACTTCTCAGCGAATGATGTAGGTCTCATCTTTGGTTCATCAATATCTCCCCAAATAAATGGTACATTGGAAGCAATTTCCACTAGAAAGAGTTCGTAATGAGTACTAAAGGCTTTAAAGCTTAGTTAATATATAAATTAAGAACCGCAAGATGCTAGAAACAGTAAAAACCGCTGATAGCACGAGGAGCTCGAAAAAGCGTGACCGGCCGCTACGCCTTCTTGATCACATTGTCTTCCCCGTCAGGTAAGTATGAACTACCATTTTGGCTATTGACAACTCAGAGGCTGCAGAAACAAGCCGACATATGTGGGAAGGCTGTGTCAGTAGTCTCTGAATAGATCAATATGTTGAATATTGAGTGAATGTTCAGTATGATGGGGAACATCATCAAGTACTGGAATATACTGAAATATACTGAAATATAAAACTGATGTACTCACCATTCCTTTTGTGAAGAAAAACCTTGCATCTTGCTTGATAAGTTGTGAGTCAGCCAGCAGTTGTCTGAAGTTGAAAATAAGCTTTGAATTTTTGAGCACATAAAGAGGGGTAGCTAGAAATGACTGACTACTAAACAGGCAAGCAAAAAAGCAAGAACAGAAGAACACAAAAACACAACACGTTGAAGGCTTCGCAGTCTGTGTATATTTGATTAACAATCATAAATAAAACAGTCTAGTACAAGGTTTAAACTACTTAAACTATGGAAAAGCAACCAACTACATACAATGTTAGCTAGCTCCTAGTTAACATTGTAGTTAGCCAGTCATATCAACAATATGGACTTGAATGATTGCAACTGTGAAAATGTGAAAATCATTGTTTTCTTGCCAATTGATGAAAAGAGGCTGGGCCACCCATGGCTGTACTGCAATGCCAGGGCAACCCGTGCTCGCGGTGAGGCAAGCCTCATGCCGACAAGCTGGTTCCAAAAATCAGTTTAATATTTGAGCGCCCTTGGGTGCATATCAGCTATTAAGCTGATAAGAACAGATACTTTTTTTTTAAATTCCTGCCCTCTGATGACACAGTAGGGACAGGGCATAACAATCATGATCATTTATAGAAAAGGTGACAATATAAAGGGAGACAACTGCCCCTTTTGTGCAGAGGTCCCCCTTGGCTACAAAATTTTACTTCACAATATACTGATTACTTGACAAAATACAAAAAGAGTTGGGGGATACGATACAATTTACAGACATTTGGTTAAAGTAAAAAATTATCGACAATGATACAATTAACTGGCAAATCAAACATTGCGATATACTGACAATATAACGCTACTCGTTTAATGGAAGTTACAGAGACAACAGTAGTGAATTTCAGGCCGATAATGTTCATGTTTTTGTTTACGATAATAAAATGAAGAGTTAGACAAGTAGAAGAGGTTGCTACGATATAGAGGATAAGTAAATTATTAAATCTTGAGTGAGAGCGTACCATTTTGGTAGCTGCAGAGGACATCGTTATGAGCCCATATGGGGAATTCTTTAGCAAATAGGGAAGGAGAGGACAAAGTAAACTTAATTCTGTTTCTAATAGTGGCCTTTATAGAAGAAACAACGCCTAGAGGGTTGGGGGCCTTCTTTTCAAACCTGCGATCACATCTGTGCATCCATATGGAATGCAGAGTGACTTTTAGTAGGCAACGGCAGAGAGTTTTGGCATTCCAGTTGATGCCATTCGGAAATTCAAAGAATATGACTAGGGAGGGGAGCACAGAAAATGTGCCGAGCAGCTGTTCGAAAATCGGCTGCACGGACACGAAGACTGCAATTGCAATTTGGCATGAGTAATGTCTTCGATTCGAATCAGACCCCAACTTTTTAAGTAACTTGCTGTTTTCAGGACCCGATGATAAATTTTACATACGACATTGTTTTCAGGGTCTTGGGAGGGTTGGGAGCGAACATGCTCCCATGGGATTTGCCAATGTTGTGGCTTCGCAAGGGCAGCATTCCATGCCAGGGCCGGCAATATGTCGGGGTAGACCAAGGCGAGAATGCTGCCATTAATACTACTTACAGGTGTGCTCGCGGCACTTAACAAAACAACAACAACTTTATACAAATTACACAAAGAAAGAAGACAAGTGTAATGTGGAGATGGTCATGAAGCATGAGGAAACAAATTGGAACGGAGAAATTTTGCAGTTGGAAAGTACTTGAAAAGTTGAAAACCGATATTGTAGCGGGCAAAATAAACCCAAGGGGAGTCATAGTTGATATACATAATTGACTGAAGAAACTTCAGGTGTAGGGCGTTTGTTTTCAGGTGTATGTCAACTACACCTTGACCACCTGGGGGGTTGAAACATTGTCTTTCTGCTGACCAGCTCATTTTTGCCACCCCAGATAAATCGGAAAATAGCTCAGTTAACTTGTTTTTCTACAGCAGTAGGGAGATGGTGGATTGTTCCTACAAAGACGAGGCCAGAAAGAGCAATTGTGTTTACAATCAGGGCTTTACCTTTTAAAGAGAGGGATCAGTGTTTCCAGGCTCCAAGCCTGTTTGTCAATTATTCGACCCGTTTTATCCAACAGCTTTCAAGGGCTGTTTGAGTGCCAAATTCGAGATCTAGTATTTCAAGAGCACTGTCGGTCCATTTTAAAGGGAAGACGGAGAGGCGGAAATATATGGGGGCTTGTTGAACCACTTTCCGCAGGACTTGCCCATATCATAATTCACCTTTGATCCGGAACCTAATTCGTACAATTTCATAATGGCTATGGCTTCTTTGAAGGAAAAATTATTTCTTAGAGATAGGGTGGTGTCATCTGCATATTTGGAAATTTTGACTTCTTTTTGTGAACCTGGAAGGTGGAGGCCGTCAATTTTGAGATTCTGACGGATGAGGTTTCCCAGGGTCTCCGCTACAATGCAATATAATAGCGGGGACAATGGGCAGCCTTGTCTTACCGCACGTTTAAGGGTTACTTTCCTAGAAAGGTGGGCCGTTGTTGCTAGTTTGGCAAGAAACATTGGTATGCATGGTTTTCACGAAACGCATGAATTTTGGGCCAAAATTCATTCTTTCCAAGACTTTTAGAAGAGAGTCCCAGTTGACACGGTCAAAAGCTTTTTCTTGGTCAATTTTAATTAATGCAAGGGGGAGTTTTTTCTCTTGGCAGTAATCAATAAGAGTTTCTTGCTAACATGAGATTTTCAAAATAGACCTGCGTGGTACAGAGCAGGTTTGGTCGCTATCTAAAATGGATGGAAGGATCAGTTGCAGTCTATTTGCAAAGGCTTTGGAGCGAATTTTGTAATCAACATTAAGTAGAGAAATTGGTCTTCAGTTTTTGAGGAGTTCAATGTCTCCTTTTTTGTATAAGAGGGAGATTATAGCTAAACGCATAGATTCAGTGAGAAGGCTTCTATTAAAACAAAAGTCTAGTACTTCCACTAAGGCTTCGCCAATTTCTTCCCATCTACTATCTACCATCTGGTTTTTTTAACTGACGAATGACTTTTCTAGATTGATGGAGTTCTCAAGGCTGAAAGAATAGCGTGACGATTTCTCATTGGATTGGTATTCAAGGGCTTTTGCTCTGATACGTGCATCATTAATATTATTAAGATCAAGTTCTTGAATTTCTTGTCTGATCAGGGGAACTGTTTCTTTTTCCTTTTGATCAGGAGAAATTGTTGCCTGTTGCAGCTTTCTTCTAAAGTGGTGGGTTTTTCTCCCTTTTCTTTAGCTATGCGTTTTGAAAACTTTTTGCCTAAATTTTTCTTATTTTCTTTTTCTTATGTATTTTGCTTGTTAAGTCCTTTTTGCGAGAAACCCAAAATTTCTAAAAATGCTTCATATGACATGTAAATTATTCATTTTTGAGGAGGCTTGTGTTGAATTTCCAGGTCCATCTGCCTCGAGCTGACGAGTCTGGTAATTTGAAGGACAGCAAAAGGGCATCATGATCGGAAAAGGGAAATACTGTTATCTCACAGTGTTTGGTATTATTTAAAATCTCAGAAGAAACATAACACTTATCTAGTCTGGATGAAACTTTTGAATTAGTCCAGGTAAACTTGCGGGCAGATGGTTGCATTGAACGAAAGATATCAATAAGGTTAAAGTCCCTAAGGAGGTCAGTTAGAGCTTCTATGGCAGTGGGACCTGCTTGGCTGTCACCGCCTAGTTTATCGGGAAAAAGGTTTGAGATACAATTAAGGTCACCTCTCTAAAAACTACTCTAAAAACAGCTGCACCAAATAAAGTTCTCACCTGCACCAGTTCAAAGTGGATAATCTTTGACTTGTTGAAGCACATAGTTGTGTAGGCACCGTACTTGGCACTATGGCCCATGCTGTCATTTCTTCCATCTCCACCAATAATGAGTTGTTCACCTGTGTTCTGTATCTCGGTGATCATTTGGCTCTGATATTTTTCCCAGAACAATAAAATTGATGGGAATAACTTTTCCTACAAGCAAAATTTCAATATTCAGACTATTTTAAATACAGTTTGGTTTGAACATGTATTACCCATTCCTACATGCTTGTCTGAACCATTTATTGTTTAGCAATCAATAACTTTGTGTACCCATCAAATTAAACACTTTAGATACATTAAAATATATCACTTACCTGCTGGTGTTTCATGAAAGTTTTCAAACTGATACAAGCCAGTCCGATGTTCTGAAAAATTCTCAAAACTTTTGAAGCCGTTGCACCAGCAGTCAAAATTCCAAATGACAGGAGCAAATTTCCCGCTGGAATTGCTGTTTTTGGAATGAATGGTTGACTTCTCCATACATTTTCCTTTTGCAGCAAACAGGATTCGCGCAGAGTGTTTCAATGATAGCCATTGTCCCTCTTTGTTTAACATCAATTAATGGGCTTCCAACCTTGTAAACAGGACAAAACTGAAACAGCAACAGCAATTGTGACAGGAAAACAATAAACTTTGGCTCCTTGTTCAACCCAGGCTTTGTGTCACCGACGCTGTAGAGGGATTAATGATATGATACACAAATGATCAATTAAAACACACTCCTATCTACATCAACATGAGAAATATATAAAAGGTTTATCTGTTGATATAGCTTGCATACATGATATACAATTTTGTTACACCATAACATTTAGTTGTTGGTAAGAAAGCCTGAAAAAATATTTTTTAACATTGATTGAACAGAGACACACTACATCAGGGTTTCCAAATATGAAAAAGACATTTGTAAAAGATGAATGCTCTGAATCAATACATAATTACAATTTTAAGGAGAAGTACAGGTTAAGAGATATCTACCTTGTCTCCATATCCTCATCAGAATCACAATCATTAGCGATATCATCTGCCAAGAACTCGGAGTCATTGTCAGAATCATAATTTTGATTTTCATCTGTATCCTCAGCCTCAGCTTGTATAGCATCAACCCCACCTGTCTCATTATCATCTTCTGATAGGTAGGAATCAATAATATCGTCATCATCTTTATTTTTTGCTGCAGTCGACGAATCTTCCACTGTGCCTTTCTCAGCTTACTTTGCTTTACTTTCAACTTGTCTTGCAGACTTTTATTCTAACTGCAGTTGTTGGCATGAATGGCAAGGGATCTGAGTCTCACAGGAAGCATCTTTCGACTTGAAAAATACAGATTTTTGGAATATTAGTCCTTCAGTCTAAGTAACACTGATTTACAGGGGGCGTAGGTTAAATATGAAATTATAGATGAATTATATCATAATACAATAAAATACAAGTTAGTTGATAAGAAAGTGAAAGAAAAGCTCAATATTTTTTAATAGTACATAATTTACTCCTGGGATGATATCTATCATCAGCCTCATTGGTCATTTTCCAAAGTTTGTGCTACTTTTATTTCACCTTGCACTTATAGGGGGCAGAAAGCATTTTCTTTTTTTGATAGCTCACAAACAAAGATTCCTTAATTTGAGACTGAATTTAAATGTTTCCAGTGATAGTTGTTTGGAATTCTCCATCGCTATGCTCATAGGAGGGGATCACCTTTGAAAAGGTTTATCTTGAGACTTTTTACAGATCGATAGTCAATAGCGAAAGTATATATACAATTGATTAAAAAGCTTACTTTTGGCTGGGCTGATTCTAAACCCGAATGTTCAGCGCTGGCTTTTCTTTTATGCGAAGTAACTTGCCCGTCAGGCTCGATAGGCATAAGAGGCTGCGTCAGTGTGTCCTCAGCGGTTCTTAGGAGCTAAAATAATGCAAAAGGCGGAACAATGAAAATGACGACTTTGTGGTACAGTTTAAGGAAAAAATTTTAACAAAAATTTAATAGATTATATGGAATAAACCTTTGAATTGAAACCTACCATTCTTTGTTCTCTTGAACTTGTCTTTATTGTTTTGCTAGATGAAGGACCAAATCCTTTTTCGTCCAATGAGGGTTCTACCAATTGCAAATATTTTGTGGGATACACAGAGATTCCAAATTCATCTTCTTTAAGTCTTACTTTGAGAGAGTCTGCGAACCCTGGAAGGCTTAAAAATCTTCTCTCAAAATCCTCCGGTATGAAGTGTTGCAAACAAATTACAGAGGACTTTGACGGTTCCCAGTTTGCATGCTTCCTCGAAACGAATTGAACCCATACTTTTCTCCTTCTTTTCGCTTCTTGTCTTTCATTGCCAAAATAAGGTATCCTATGCAATGATATGCCTTTTTCGGTATCTTTACCATTGCTACAACCAAACACAATGCAGCATTCTGGCATTTTCACTTGCTTATTTAGGACCGTCTAGGACTATGTTGTCGACTCAATCCGTTTTTAGGAACTAAAGTAAATTCTTCCGGATGATTTCTGGTTGTGTGAGAACAGATTCGACTTCATATGACTCAGATCAGGGTAGGTCAGGTCTGACGTAAGTAAAAATTAGCTGATAGGAATGCGGATGGAGGAAAATATTGAAGGCTGATTGCAAAGAAAGCAAATTGATGAATGAATAAATCGCATAAACTTCATTGACGATGCTTGTATGCTTATTATGTCCATCCACATCTCTAAATATACCATTGAATATTCTCAGTACGTTTTACTTTGGTTCTGGTTTCTACGTCACAAAAAGACTATGATCCAGTCCCCTTTTTGGCGCGGTTTGGTGCTCGCCAGACAGGGCAAAATTCCACTTTTGCGCGCATACAACAGGAAAAGCAAAAGAAATAGCAAATTATCAATTCGATTTTCGTAAACAGCGCATCAAGTATAGTAAGGGATTGCAAAGTTTGCAATTGAGGTGATATACACTTCAAGTAGCATGTACTGCATCTTATTCATGGATGCATGAAAGCGAAGAGATGCAAGAATGCAGGAATGAATTTCTTTATTGAACTTTGGCAGGTCAGAACTGACGATTGTGCGCAAAAGTTCCTGTACAACTGGGGTTCGAATATACTGCAGATCAAAGTCAGAAGGCGTGTATGGTTGGAAAGGTTGATTGTAGTTGAATTCACAAGCAAGTTATGCGGCAACTACTCTTGATGACCAAGAAAATGCCGATGACGTCAAACATTTTGCATCATTGTACACATGGATTATTAGTGACTCTACCTTGTTGGCCAATTTCTGGCGCTGCGAACTCAACATCTTAACCAAGGGCACAGCTTGAGATTTCTCGACAGATGAAAGTTTCTTCAAGCGCTCAGCTTTGAGGCATTCTTTATGTGCTTAACTTTGTAGATGCTGTTGAATTGTATGAGTTCTTGCTTCTGTGCCCTCGGAGAGACAAATTGGTGGCACTCTACCCCTGTAGCAAAAACGCTTCAGTATGGTGAGGTACAGTAGGCATACAGTACACAGCACACGCTTTCCTTTAGCTTTTGGTCCTGGCACACGCTGGATACATTTGTCACTGATTTGTGTATCTACCTTTGAATAGGTCAATGCTTTTGGCTCGGCATCAGCTTCGTTTCTCTGAACAGAAGAGCAAGGGCTGACAGAATCATCACAAGTGTTGCGGCTAGAGCTTGTTTCCTCGTCCTCACTAACTTCTTTTTCTGTCATTTTGTGTTCCTTCGACGTCTTTTTTCCAGTCGTTGATGAATTAAAAAATCTATCAATCAAACCTTGCTTTATCGGACAACATTGTTCAGTAGTTTGAAGTCAATTTTACTTTTCAAAAGGTTCTTATTAAGATGTTTATACGAACGTTAAGTTAACTATAAATATTCTATCTTGTCTTTACGCCTCCTTCCTGTTTTATTCTGGGAAATATAAACACTTGAATCGGTTTTGGAACTCAATCAAGACTCTTCTAAAACAATCTTGATGATATTTTTGACATTTTGAAATTCTGTCTGATTCAGAATTCTGAAAGTCCTAAAATTCTAAAAATTCTGAAATGCATTAGAGTTGGTCAAGCAGTTAAACTTTGCAATATCTATGTACAGAAAAAGCAATGACCCTTTTCCAAGTACGACGAAAAGGACAAAGCACCGTTTTTATCACTGCAAATTTCATGATTTATCACTGCACGTTTTCAGTTTATCACTGCACAAATTGGTTATCACTGCACAATAAAATTAGGTATGAGCCATTGATCATTTTAAGTCTTGGGTAAATTTCTCCAATGGATGGTGCCCTGGTTAAGAAGTTCAACAAAAGTTTGTTTCATGCATTGGAGTACGACCAGATTTTCAAGAAAAGTAACCATTACTTTGATCCTGAGCAGTTTTGTTTTGAAAAAGGGTGTTGGGAGGGAGGGAGCTAAGCTAAGACAAAGGTTGAACGGAATTTGTTTTAATTAAAATGATAAGTTCAAAGCTGCAGTTGCAATTGCCTGCGACAGACTTGACTGATTTTACTTGAGATAAATCTAATGATTAGAAATTTAGTTGATTGGAAAATTCAGTGCTTCTCTCCCAGTAGAGTCTGAGAATCAGCGAAAAAAACCATGTCTGAGGTCATGTGCGGTTCCCAGGTTCTGGGACCCATTCCTGATTGGTAGAAACTTTTCCCATTGTTATTGTGAAACTTAGTCGCAGTTAGAGCGAGAAAAATTTCCAAAGGGACTTTAGTTAAACTTCCTGCCTCCTTGAAATTGCTTAATTTAATTATGACCAAGTAAGTCTCTTTCAAATTATTTCTAAGGATTGCCAAGACGTTCATTTCAGTGCCCCAACAGCCCACAGCAATATTATTCTTATCTCGATTCCCAGCCAAGTTTAGAAAATTTAGGTCAATATCCCTTACTCTCTTGTTTATCATAAGCACATTAAAAGATTGCCTTTTTTAATTTACATTTAAATCAATTTTTTTGAAAGGCAAAAATTCAAACAGCTTGTCTCAATAGAACCGTCATGATTCAGCAAAAAATTGAATCTGTACCAAGATTCTGTCTGGTTCTAAATTGAGTGAAAATTGTGAGACAGCCTTTACCTTAATTGGTGTTCTAACTGCTATACTGTTTGCTTGGTGAAACTAAAGTTTCTAATTCTTCCTTGCATTTGGAAAACTCAAATACAATTTGTCTCACGAAGTTTTCTTTAGCACCGCATAATCTCTACAAAACAAAATAACTATTTAGCTTGTTCAGTAGCAGTGGCAGTTTTTGCTGTTTTTTATCCTTTTTTTACCATTTTAGTTTTGAAAACTATTAAAACTATTATTTCGAAAACTATTAAAACTATTATTTCGAAAACTATTAAAACTATTATTCTTAAAAACTTTACTTTACGTACTAGCAGGGGATTTAGCCCTTCCACTTTTTTTGCAATAATAGGTTAGAGAACTTTTTGGAAAGTTTTCTCTTAACTATGCTCTACAGTAGAAGCCTGCATAAAAGAACCTATTTTTATAAGAGCCTTCAGGCTTAAATTTAATCTCTTCAACCCCATAATTAAGAACCCCCAAAAGGCTGAAATTTGAAAAGGTTCTTATATATAAGATAAAGGGTTTTTAGAATTGTATTTTTACACCCTATTCACCCTGGCAAATTAAACCAGCTTAGAGTAAATCAGGTTATGGTAGCTATGTTGCATTCTTATTGGCCAAACTTACAACACAAATTCATTTTATTGGTTGAAGTTTAACATGAAAAACAAAGCTGGTTTAAGTATGTCCATTACAATTCTTG
>NW_027019317.1:13209584-13226807 GCF_013076305.1 Rhopilema esculentum
ACAATTTTAGGTCAAACTGAACTGTCCTCGCATATTGCCATCTATCAAATTCCATCCATCAACCAAAATCTTCGACAAACTTTGAACATCTTCATAAGAAATCCGCTGATTCAAATTAAAAAGCATCTTATATTTGACTCCTTTCACTCACTCTGAAGTACAATTGCTGCTTATCTGCAAGCAAATGTCTCCACAGCTTTCCAACAACAATCATGGCCGTTGATCTGGAAGCGAGGTTTCTATCTGCTCACTTTCCAAGGTTCTCTCCCTCAACTGGCTACCGAACATAGTTCGCATCTACCTTCACCACGTTCGCAAAAAAATTTCCCATATACATTTCCTATTGGTTTTCAGATGGCTAAATAACATAGCTGGACTGACATTCGCACAAATTTTTGGCATACATTTTTCAGTACTACTTCGTTTGCGCACGCATGCCTAATAAATTATAATTCCATTCGACATTCGCATCAAACCTTATTGGTGATCTGTGAATTTATGCGTAAAAAGGGGAGCCCTCTTTCGAATATATCATCTCTAAATCACGAAAACGAGGGAATAAAACCTAAAAAGTAAACAACAAGGTGACATCATAGCAACTAGAGCAGGAAACAAAACTTTTTTTTCTTGTATTCTATGGACCTTTTTTTATTATCTGGCAATTTCTAGTACAATATTCACAATGCTAAAAGATATTAACAGACAATTACAAAAAGACATGTGGAAATCTGACATTTGCCAGTGCGAATGTTGCGAATGTCTGGATCCGCCCCTGCCTGCGGCAGTTGTCGTTGGTCGTCATACCTGCAGGTCCTAACGGGAAGATTGTCCCACGAGCAACGCTGAACAACTCACCCTTCACTTGTTGCTCTTTTCCAATTTCCTCTAAATCCTCTTCCAAAGTTCACAGCTCAACTTGTGGGACTTGATCTTAGCCAAAAGGCCGAGAAGCGATACCCAGTCTCATGTCTTCAGTTCAGACTCTCCACAAGTCTGCCTCTTTGCTTACGAAGCGCTCAGTTTTTTTGCCTGTTGCCTGCCTGCCTGCTCCTTCACTCCAGCAGCACAGTAATCAATCTGTGGATGTTGAAGAACGTCGTCGAGGTGAGTGAGTTAGTGAATGAGTTATTGGGCTTCACGTGGCCACTCAGCAGCATGCAGCAGCAGTTGTGAGCTGCAACAGCAGGGAAAGGTGCTTTCTTCAAAAAAGTATGGCTTGAGTTCTAAAGTGCGCTGTTGCTCCGTGTTGTTGTGCTTACTCTTATTATCTATTCATGAACGAGCCTCCCCGTGACCCAAGAGGCAAAAAGACCACTGGACTTTCATTGGGAAGAAAATTAAATTTAACTTTCAGCTTCTCTTGACTCACAGAAGATGAGAGGATGGAAGATGTTCTATGACTGCATTCTGTCACTGACTGATGAAATGATTCTAAGAAAGCCGAAACCTTGCATATAGACACTTGTTCATTACTCGAGTGGCAAACCCAGAGAGTTTATAATTGAAGGAAAGGTTCACCATAGTTGGTCGAACGAAAAGAGATCAGTGATGGTTTTTTGAAATCCTTGAATCAAAATGCTTTTGTGATTGTTTTTTCTTACAAGTCACTTTGGTATCCATTGAAGGCACTTTGACAATTGGCCTGTGATGTAATTATTGGGAATTAAACAATGCCTGAAAGCCCAGCTTATTGAAGCTTACGTCCCAAAAATCAATATTTTGAATTTTATGTTGCAAAAATTGCAAAAATATTCAAGATTTTGTCCGAAATTAAGTGAAATAATCTTCAGAATGGGTATTTGTGGGGGGGGGGGATAACCCTTCAAGTGCAGGTAGCTAATCCCCAGTAAAGGTCAGCTTGGCTGCAAGTTAGACTTCTCGACATGGATATCAAACCGCCTAAGCAACCAAAAAGCATCTTGCCACTCCAACAATTAGAACCAACCATGAAACCATGTAAGGGAAATAAAAAACAAAACTCTGTTTTGCAATCATCCCTACAAATGGCTATTAGAACGAATGGCTTCTAAAAAAAGTATTTGATTTGGAATTGTGAATAAATAGGCCATGCAGATTTCCACAGGCCCAAGAATCTTCTTTCAATAATACAGTAATCCTTGCCTCAATAGACCCCTTTCACAATTATGTCACGCAGTATTTGAATGAGAGACGAACGCTTGGAATCGAGGCAACTGATGTAATTTCGTCTGATCTCCTTTCATACGGTGCGGTGCAACAAGGATTAACAATCGTAGCTTATCTTTTTTATAGAATTACGTTAAAATTTTATTGTTAAAATGAGCAGCGAAGACATATTAGATATAGGTCAAGATATATCCAAGAAGAAAAAACGATCTTTTGGACGTCAATGCGCCGCTTATGGATGCTATAGCTACTTTTATAACTCCGATGGATCTCGAACTGGCCTACATTTCTTTGCTTTTCCTAAGTCAAATCCTGAAAAGCGTCGCTGGTGCTCTTTGATAAAAAGGATTGACGGCATGGATGGTTTTAAGGTCAGCAGCTCGACCTTTTTGTGTGAAAAGCATTTTACGTCAGCTGATATAAAGCGAAACCCGAACCATTGGCGACTTGTTCCTGGTGCTGTACCCTCCTTGAATCTTGTGGCTGGTACTGTCCCTTCAACAGGAGGCAAACGCAAAGCACGAAAACCTCCATCAGCTCGTTTTGAAATATTCCCCAGCTCATCTCAGGATACATCTTCACAGTTTTCAAGCTTTGGTGGTGAAATTGATGCTGAACTTGGCTCTCCGTTTGAAGAAGATCTTTCTACATCAACTGTATCAATATCAACACAAACTGATTTCTCTTTTGTAAATTCCCCAACATACCTTCCAATTGATTTTGAAAAGATGGAAAATGATATAATGGATTCATTCATCAAAAGTGACACTCTGCAATCTCAAATTCAAGAGCTCTCTGCCAAAGTAATTAAATTAGAAAATCAAGTGGAACAGCTAGAGTTGAAGCTTGCTCAAGTTAAACTGTCTCTTCTTTCTATTGAAAAGTTAAAGTCTGATAGTTCTGCAACAAAGTTTTACACTGGTTTTCCAAACTTTCCTACACTGATGTCAACATTTGAATACTTTGAGCCTAAAGTCCTGCAAATGCAATATTGGCGTGGTAACAAGTCTTCACAAAGCTCTGATGATTATCACACCAAGTCTTCACGTGGCCCAAAGCGCTTTCTCACTCATCTGGAAGAATTCATTCTTGTTCTAATGAGACTGAAAGTTGGTTTGTTTATTGATGATTTAGCTGGTCGTTTTGGAATTTCTTCCAGTCAGGTTTCGAAAATCTTTACAACATGGATTTGTTTTCTTTACCACGAACTCCCACTGCTTTTCAAACCCCCTTCTCAAGAGGTTGTTCGTCAAGCCATGCCTGCTCAATTTAAAGATTTTCCAACAACGAGATTAATCATTGATTGCACAGAAATATTTGCAGAGGTTCCATCATCTATGAAAGCACAGTCCCAGACATGGTCCGAATACAAGCACCATAATACATGGAAAGTCTTAATTGGCATATCACCCTCTGGCTTAATTACCTTTGTCTCAAAGTTATGGTCTGGTAAGGTTTCTGATAAAGAAATCACTCTTAAGTCAGGTGTTCTAGCCCTTCTTGAGGATGGTGATAACCT
The DNA here is from genome assembly GCF_013076305.1 of Rhopilema esculentum. Next base: position 13,213,249 of record NW_027019317.1, read on the forward strand.
TATGGCTGACCGTGGCTTTGATGTAAAAGATATTCTTCCTCCTGGAGTGACTCTAAACATTCCACCTTTCAAGGGTACACGAGCACAACTGACAGCGAATGAGACAGAAGAAACTGCTCGCATTGCTTCTGTACGCATTCATGTGGAGCGTGCCATTGGAAGGGTAAAAAATTACCACATCCTTGATGGTGTTCTACCATTATCATTACATTCAACAGCTAATCAGATTTTCACTGTTTGTTGTTTACTTACAAACTTTTTGCCAATTTAGTTGAACCTAATGATAATAAATAAATTACTTCTATATATATATATATATATATATATTTATAAACTTTCTTTACATCTATCTATGTTTGTTTTAGCCATGTTACATCTGCTCTATATGTACAGTATACAATAATATTATGTTAAGATTAAACACATACCAATTCTTTAAGCATACAAATGTTACATCTATTCTGTATGTATAGAATACAATGATATTATGTAAAGATTAAACACATACCAATACTTAGAGCATACAAAATGTTACATCTATTCTGTATGTATCGTATACAATGATATTATGTAAAGATTAAACACATACCAATACTTTAGAGCATACAAAATGATACATTTATTCTGTATGTATAGTATACAATGATATTATGTAAAGATTAAACACATACCAATTCTTTTAAGCATACCCAATGTTACATCTATTCTGTATGTATAGTATACAATGATATTATGTATAGATTAAACACATACCAATTCTTTTAAGCATACACAATGTTACATCTATTCTGTATGTATAGTATACAATGATATTATGTAAAGATTAAACACATACCAATTCTTTAGAGCATACGCAATGTTTACTTGAATACATATTTAACTTATAAAAACTTATTAAAAGGCTTTCAGAAATTATTATGTTTAGCCAATGATACTGAACATTATTACAAACAGGATTTATTTTGTGTGTGTATATCTTAATAAGAACAAAAATTATTTGGATTTATCAAAGTTTGTCCAATTTCAATGTAAATATAATTTGAATTCACGTTTCACTCGCTTAGTGAAAAATTCAGGAAGAATTGCTCTGCAGTAAAAGAAGTGAAGCCTTGGTAGCTTGTATGATAAAAAAATTCTGCATCATATTGTATTAATGCTCCATATATACTCCACAAACAATGGTTCACTACCACCAAACCAAACAACAAAATCAATACGTTTCAAATCAGCACAAAACATTTGGCCTTGAACTTGATAATAGTATTGATGTTTGCATTTGAGCTTGATAGTGCCACCATTATTCTCCAAGAAGAACTTCTTGTCTTTAAGTGCATCCTGAAGAGAGGTTTTGAACTTGGAGAATGGACATTTTATTTCCAAACCCCATCTTTCATTCTTACAAGAAACCATGCCATCCAAAGATGCACCAAGAAAAGGAGAAGAAGAAGATAATTGCAGGCCAGTTTCAGAAACAATGACATTCAGGCCATGCTCTTTCATGTAAATTGTGTAGAGCTCAATGGCATGTCCTTCAAATTTCTTGCCATGGCTGGTTGCTAAGGTTGAGAAAGACTTGTAAAACATGGATTTTATTTTTGAAGATGGCTCAACGGTGTTTACGGCAGCAGTGTAGAAGTTTGAGGCTGTTAGTCGATAAAGGCGATAATCTATCCAATTGCTGTTGGAGGATTGACCACGGGTCACCTTCTCAATGTCAGAAATTTCTTCAGCAGACAAAGATAGGTTATGACAATAAATGTCCATCATATCTTTAAAAGATTGTTTGGAGATATCGAAGCACTCATTGAAAGAGACTTCTTCGGCTAAAGATGGATCTTGAGTATCAGTTGCACTGGTGAAAGCACTGTCACTTGAAGGAGGAAGATCAGATGTTGAAGCTGGATAAAAACCAAAGAATCCACTGTTTGGCATGAATTTTGTTAATTTCGATTTTAAAATTTCAAGATCATTAATGTTCACGGTTCTATGGCTGGTAATGCGAGGGTCAAATGTTTTTGATTTTGGAACATCATAACCATCATAATTCCTTCCAAACTTAATCTTCTTTATCACGACTTCATCAATTGGAGCTGGATTAAAGGACCGAAGGGAAGAGGCATTTGGCACATTCCATGAGGATAATTTTGATGTGCAGGAAACTGCTGATTCAAATCCTTGAAGACCACGCCGGTTAAAATCTTCCAGGGCAAAGAGAACTCCACCAACATGGTTGCAGTTTCCAAAGCCACCAAGACCAATGCCAGCAGGACAAGAACAGGCAGCAGAGCAAACATCACCAGAAATATTTGAATGCTTCAAAATTACTTTATAGAGAACCTTTTTCATAGATGCCTTGACACGAACATTGAAGAAAGTAAACTCCTTGTTCTTAGCTACATCGATCTTTTTTATAAAGCCTTCAAAGAAAAACTGAAATGCTTTCAGTTTCTTGTAGGCAGTACTCTTAAGAAGGATGTGCTTGAATTTTGATGTTCGAATAACCAAATATTCATAGAGCTGCAGAAAAGTAAAAGGAGGTGTTCCACGTAAGTCAGCTGTCCAAGGAAGATGCTTGCACTGATCATAAATAGCCTCAAATGTGAAATCATTTTCGTGACAAAGTAAGGAGGACTCATCTGAAATGTCATTGGATTGAGAATTGAAATTCTTTGCACGACAAAAGACCGCATATGCACGAAGAATAAGGTCGGCTTTGACACCGGAAGTTTTCTCCCTGTATGCTACAAGAATATGCTTCAATTCTTTAATAGTCAATGCGCCAAGATCTTCTAAACAATCAACTTTCTTTTCCTTCGGCAGCAACAATTTGAATGCATCCATTTCAATGAAAAATCGGGCGTAAAAAATTCTTAAACGTAGAAATATATAATCGACTCTGTAGATGTCCAAAGAGGCCCGAACGTTCGCACAGCCGACTACATCAGTTGCCTCGACTCCAAGCGCTCGTCTCTCTTTCAAACACCGCGTGACGTAATTGTGAAAGGGGTCTATTTTTGCCTGAATTGTTTTAACTTTCACTTTGTCAATTGATTTTACCAAGTTTCTAATTCTCAAATGCTAACTGACACTATTATTGCCTCTTATCATTGCTTCTTGGTCATTGTTACTTAGTATAATTATATACAAAACTTTTTATAACATATTCTGCTGCATTAAATGAATTCGAATGTTAATTGAAAATAGGTTTGCTTGAGATTTGCATCAACCATCTCTGTGTATTTTTATTGACAGATAGATAGAGGCTCACTCTGGGTTAGGCTTTGATAAGAAAGTTGGTAACGGAAGGAAACTGCATTATGTAGTGCAGAGTAGAAGATGGCCACTCGATAAAAACTAATTCATTGAGGTTAATATAGGAAGGTGGGCACTCAGTTGGGAAAATGGTGCTCTGAAAGTTGCAAAGTATGTATATTTGGAGAGCAAGATTTTTTCTATGTTGAACTTGTATTAATTTGGCCTTTTTTAGGAAACGCTACAAGATAGGTAAGCTGAAACAGATCAGAAACGATGATTGACCTGTCTGGAATCATTTTATTTTTGGCAACATTACCAAGGTTATGTTACCAAGGATGAGCCAGTGTCATTACCAAGTGTCATTATAATTAGACGAACGTCAGAATAGAAAACATATGTAGTGTAAAATGTGAGTTATCATTTTAAATGAGATACAAGATACAATTCCAAATGACAATATTTTTACCAAAATTAATATATATGTGCATGTGAAAAAAGCATACAATTCTAAATGACATTATTGCTACAAAATTTAATATATATACATGTGGACGAAAAACGAGGTTATTTATATAGGAATGTTACTTGATATTACTAAGATACAAACCAATCTGAAAATTTACAGCATACGCGAAGACTGGGTGTATATAAAACAAGGGTTTGTTAATGCATATATGGCTGAGGTATAGTTATTCGAATGGGCTTTTTCTATATCCTTGTAAATTGAAAATGAGGCAACGAACTTGCCAATTATGGAAGGACAAGGGGCGTTTAAATGTGTTGTTTACAGGAGAATCTAATCATTGAGGAGTATTTCTTTTGACTAGGAAAGTCAGACAGCCAAACGAATCACGAAGGGAGATATCGGATCTTTGTGTAAACAATGGGGAGGATTATCGTGTTCAAGTGTCATCTAACAGTCGTGTTGATCTGTAGTGTCTTGAAGAGACTGAGCAACAACTGAAGCTAAAACATTATTATGACAACAAGTTTTAAATTAAAGAGCAATGCATAAAAAGATGTAGCATAGTTACATTATGGTTATTACAGCGGGAGCAAATAGGATTGTCAATAATTTTGTGTCTAGCTAAACGATCAGCAGTGAGAATAGCGAGTTGGATTATTTACATTGCAGGTTGCAAGATTTTCGGTCGGAATCTCTTCTAAATATCGAATTGAATATAGATTTCCAGTCAAGATTTTCCTTTCCCAATAGACACGAAACTTTTTGGAAGAAACATCAGTAGGGACCATAAGAGATGCAATATAAAAGTCTTTAGAATACAATTTAGAAAGCTGATTTTTATGACTTCAATAGGAGGAGTGAAATTAATAGAAAAACGATTCTTAGGTTCAGAATTGGAACGGAAGAAATTTATCTATTCTAAAGGAAGGCATGATAAATGAGAGAATATTCTTTAGATTTAAACTTCTTACCAATTAGTTCATAGGTCATAGGTGATATCTCTTAATAGTGGTGTTCCTGCAAGGACCCAGGATAAGTTAAGGGGTAGATTAACTTTGCCAATTTTTGGATTCAGAAAGAGGGGTTCGTTAAAGATTTAAAGTATGTTATCAATAGATCTGTTATGATCGTTAGTAATGGCCAGATACCTACGGAGGGTATCTTTTTAGAAAAAGAAGGTAGTTTGTTTATTTAGCATTTGAGGATATTTTTTCCGATTTGTAGGTTTTTGTATTTTCCTAAGAAATGGTCAAGGAGAACTTTCCATTTGCCTGTTTGTTCGTGGGCAACGAGTTTGGATAGCCATGATAAAAGGAGGCTGTTATATTTTTCCTCTATATCAAAAACATCAAGGCCGCCTTCTTGATTAGGAAGTTAAGCTTGTGATCTAGGGATTGGGGGTCGTTTGCCATTAAAAAGGAAATGTCAAAGATTTTCATTAAGTTTAACTGCCCTTTTGGGTATTGGGAAAACCAAAGCTGTATACCAAATTGCAGAGCTTGCAATCTGGTTAACGACAAGGCCTTCCCTCTAAAGGTCAAGTCACACCATTTTGAAAGAGGTAGTGTTTTTATAAATTTAAACACTTTTGGTTCCCTGTTTAGTTTATTGATATCTTCATTACCGAAAAAAGGCCAAGGATTTTGTGGGATTTCTTTTTCCAATTAGAACCTAGAGGCGAATCAAGACGGCTTTTAAAGCTACCAAGCCAGAGGCCTTTACTTTTATCTTTGTTTATTTTAGCTCCAGAGGCTTTTTCGTAGTTCGTTATGTGATTTTCAATTGCTAGTAAGGATTGGTTACCTTGAAAAAGACGGGTAGTATCATCTGTATATTTTTTTTAAATTCAGTTTTACCAACAGTAACGCCCTTAATTGCGGGGTCACAGCAGACATTAGCGGCAAACACGTCAGCAATGAGAACGTGAAGAAGGGCAGAGTAGGGGTAACCTTGCCTGACACCTCTGCTAGGAGTGAAAGGGTCGGAAATAAAATCATTACATTTACCTTTGCTTTCAATGTTAGTGTATAGAAGTTTTACCCAGCTTATAAAAATAGGACCGAAATTGAATTTTTCAAGTGTTTTAAGGAGAAAGTTCCAATTTACACAATCAAAGGATTTCATTTGATCAATAGATAGTAGAGCAACCGAGAGATTTTCTTCTTGAGAGAATTGAATAATGTCTGGTAAAGCATGGCAATACAGCAATTCTACTTACGGCCGCTTGTGAGTTTTCATTATGATATTGCTCACGATATTAGAGAGTTTCCGATCGCCGACGCAGCTACGACGGGGACGTTTGCGAGGCCTGGAAATAGCGCGGTCAGAAAAAATTGCATACCCCCCGTGATTACTTCTCGTCCGGCCTACGACGCAAAATTCGAAAATTTCCGTCGGAGGAAGAACGCAGAATTTTTAAAGTAAGAGTTAAATGTTTTCGATGTAATAGTTTAAAATCGATATAATTTTGATTCATCGAGACATTAATCTATCTCTTCGAAGTAAAAACAGCTCATTTCAGCAAGCTTTCTTTTGCATTTCAGCCTTATCAAATCGACCTATTTCAGAGGGAAAATGGCAACAGAACCACTATCCAAAGAAATGGAAAGCCGACCCGTGTTCGTAGTCATATCGCATTGAATGTAGTTGTAATTTACTAACTGAACACTTTCTTGTATTTCTTATAAATTATGGCTTTCTTATAACTATTTTTTTTAAGAAACATAGTTAAACTTTGTCTAAGAGTTATTTAATCAAAAGTGTGCCAGCTTCATAACGCATTTGAAGCTAAAATTTTCAGATATTTATTATTAAAGGGTTTTTACCATCTATTACCAGCTATTATTAAAGCTAGTTTTTTCCCTTCACAAAAACACTATACACTTATCTATTATTCAACAAACTTGATATAGAAAACTTGCTTGGGACATTTCAGAAAAGAGAGCTTGAAGAAAGCTGAGTGAGAGTAGGACAAGTAACAAAAGATATTACAAACATCTACCTGTTCTTCAAAGCCAACTTATATTCAGTTATATGTTAATCAAGTCCCCTTCAGGTTTCAGTTATAAGTTTAAATATTTCAATTATGAATTAATGACATGAAATTAAGAAAGTTGACAAAAGCAAGTGCTGAAAAATGCAGCAACACTAAGACACTTTGCTACTAAATGTTGACCTTTGTTTCTTATAAAAATGAGTATTCGTCCAAATTGCAATCAAACTGCTAAGACTTTTTGCCAAATTCTTATTATGCATGTCAAAATGCAGCTTTCTACATTTTCTGTTTTTAAATAAACAGTTGTGTTCTTGTAAAAATGTTGAAGGTATCCTGTAAGATATACACCTGTCTGAAGAGCATGGCAGATTTATGCACCAGGTCAATGTAGTGCTGTATGCTGATATTAGGAACTACCATGCCATGAGGTTTACACACAGAAAACCAACCTGAAATGACTTTGAGCATGTGAGATTTTATTGAGAACTGCCACACTCTGCAGACTGGGATATACATAATTATATCTAGAACATCTGTAATCATTTATGTTTCATACATAATTTTTGAGTGAAAAGGTTTTTTTTGCCTTCAACCCTTCTTAAACCTTTTCAAATAGGCACAAAATGACATGGACCAAGCAGCATGATGTGCTACTTTGTAGAGAAGTGCTGGTTGTCCAGCCATTTCAATTTAGGCATGGCACCCATGACCGAGGGCAATGCTGGGAGCGAATTGCCAATAATTTGAATTTGGTGGAGCATCCTCACTTCATAGTTGACCAAAGGTCAGTGAGAGATCGCTTCACCAAACTTGAAAAAGATTTTAAAAGGAAAAAGGCCAGCGAGGAAAGAGCCAGTGGTATCAGTCCAGAAGAGCCTGATGAGCTGGATCAGGCTCTTGAGGATATTACAGAGACTGCAAGGGAGCAGCAAGAACAGTTGTTGAGGGGAGAGGTAAAGAAGAAAAATGACATTGAGAAAGAAAAAGAAACAGCAGAGGCAGTGAGGAAGAGGGCAATGGAGAGAATGGGGGAGACAAGGGAGAGGGAGAATGTAGAAAGAGAGAGGAAGAAGAAAAGGCATGGGGGGATACAGTGGAGTATTTATAGGAAAAGAGAGCACAGGAAGTCAAAAAGAGTGAGAAAGAATTTGAGTTGAAGAAGCGAGATCTGGAGTTAAAGGAAAAGATGCAGGAAGAAGAGATAAAGATGAGAAGGAAAGAGCAAGAAATAAAAGAGAGGGAACAACTTATGAGGGACAGGGAATTGGAGGCAAGGCTCAAGAAAGATGATGAAGTTATAAATATTTTAAGACAACAGCTGCAGCAGCAACAACAGGCTATTTTGGAAGAGGTACAGCAGCAAAACAAATTGCTACTGTCTCTTTACCAAAGTAGCCTGGAAAAGAAGGAATGACCAGGTTAAGACTCATAGTAAAAATAATGGAACCTCCAAGTGAAAATGCTGGTATTATTAGTACCAACAGATCCTCTGTTTATAAAACTCATAAATGCCAGATAAAATTCATATCCAAACATTCCTTCTTTTCAAGTAAGAACTTAATGACTATATTATAAAGTAAGAACAAATTTTAGAAAAAAATTTTTGGCAATTTTTGTTATAAAACCTGACCTAATACAGAGCTTGAAGGACCATGCCTACCGCTCCCCCTCCCCCCCCCCCACTGCTTTGATGCACTAGTTATAAAGACTTCTTCATGAGACATATTTCCCCATTATGCAAGTTTAGCTTGCCCCTTTTTTGGAATGCTACTACAGGCCCTCTAGCTCCTGTATAGTTTTTTGGTTCTGAGTTCAAAATTTCATAAAATTTATTGAGGCCTTTTCTTGAGGCTCTTCTAGAACTACTATATAATTAGCACTATACATCTAATAGACAAACAACTCACTTTAATACACAATTTTGTCTAGTCTCAAAAGTATGTATATTTTCCTTCCACCCATTTGTTTAGTCATTTTCTTATAAAAATATAAGCATATCCTGCATGCTGTTGTTTCAATTTGAATTTAGAACTTTGAAAGATATGTTTCTATATAACCATAGCTTTATAGTTGTTCTTGATGTAATGTGATGCTTTATTTTTCAACATTAACTTTTTTAGATTAGAAATTGTCAATTGCAGTTAAGGATTTCTCTTGTTAATTGTTCTTAAACTTCAAGGCTGGACTGTCCTTAATATGTTCCTAAATAATTAGGTTGCAAGTAGAGAAATTTTTAGACAGGAACATTTTACTGAAGTACTAATGGCCTTTTATTTTCATTTAGATAACAATTTTCTTAAAAAATAATCTTAATATCAATTTTCTTAATAGCAATGTTCTGACAGGTTATGCATTGAAAAGCCTATTTCAACAAGCTTTATATTCAAAATCACCTTGTAAAATATCCCAGCCTTAGATTGTTCTCAAATTTTTACTATTTTTGTGTCAGTTTTCAGGCTCATGTCCTGATAAAATAGTTCTACAAGACGAGATTGTGATTTGGAATTAATGAAATGTTGCTCTTTACAACTCAGTGTGTTCGAAGTGATATACTGTTTGTTTTGGAAAAGTCACATTTACTTAAGTTCTATCAATGGTTAACTCAATAGGTTAATTTTTTGTTTATCAATATTAATTATCCCATACACTGAGATTTCTATCATGTGTGATAAGATAAATCTAAACTTGGTAGCTTTGGTAGCTTTTAAAAAAACTGTTTGGTAGCTTTTAAAAAAGCTGTTTGGTAGCTTTTAAAAAAGCTGTTTGGTAGCTTTTAAAAAAGCTGTTTTTATCTGAAGTATTCTTCAAGAAGTGGTGGCTGCAGATTGAAAAAAGCAGATGTGTTGTTCCCATACAGGCAAGTAAGTGCATTGCGTAGTAGGGCACAAACAACATAAGTCTTTCCAACTGCACTGAGGCCAATCTTCAGATCTTTCTTGAAGTCTGTGAATTTAAAATAATTCACAATATCACCAAACACCCATTCAACAGAAATACGAACCCTCCTCATGGATTGATTGAAGGCTTGCTCTTGAACAGTGAGGTTTGGTCTTCTTGCGAAGGGGCATTGGAGAAAAACTCTTTGAGGATATGCAGGATCTCCATAGATGCACAAAGGCTGGCCATCAGGTGTAAAGGAATGTTGCTCCAACTGATTTAAAAGACCTGACATTGCCAGGATGCCACTGTCATGCCTTCTTCCTTCAACTGGACCAAAGAGGTTTGCAATAAGTCCATTAGGTACCACTACCGATTGGAACTTGATTGCGTGCACTCTTTTATGGCCGTTATAGACAGCCCTTTGATCCTGGTTTGGTCTGCAAATGGGCCTGACTGTTCCATCCACGAAACCCCAACAGTTGTCTAATGCAGCACCTTTCTGATGAATGGCATCTGCATATACCTTCAGATTGTGGCGTGACAATAATGGCTGATCAAGGTTGGCAAGGAGGTATCCAAATCTGTCGAAGATATGGTCAATCACGAGATTTACGACCATACAGAGTTGTGATACAGGCCTACCAAAACGAGGGATGAGATCAGCAAGTCTGCATGGGTAAGCAAATCTCTTTAGGGCGATGCACAAGGCTTCGATTTCGTCTACCACCACACCATTCTGACGCTTGAATATTTCCGGGAGGCGCAAAGCAGCTGCAAGTCTAAAAATGTCATCCTTTTTGAAGCGAAATTCCACTTCACATTCGTCTTCTCGCATATCAAAATCATTAAAACGTTCGTACTTAAAATACGGAAGGCCAACGTGCAAGTTTTTCGGGTGGTCATCTAATAGAAGAAGCAGCTCTTCGTCGTCGATATCGCCCTCATCGTGCAATAAATACAGCATGTCGTCCATTTTAGCTGGTTTAATTTTGGCGCCAATGCACGTCCCCGTCGTAAAATCGGAATCTGATTTTTTTACATGTGCAGGAGGACGGAACGGCCGCGCTATTTCCAGGCCTCGGAAACGCCCCCGTCCTAGCTGCGTCGGCGATCGGAAACTCTCTATTGATTTTATGACGACATAAAGATAAAAACTTTATAATGGATTTGACAGTGATTGGTGACTAGGGGGTAAAGTTTCCCCTGGAACGATTTTTGCTGTCAAGTTGTCATCCCTTACAAATTTTCAAACTTCATTTCTCGGTAAAATCTAAAATACAAGCTCAAACAATATGAAAAATGGTATCCCGCCTAAAATTATGACGATAAAACCAAATCTAAGCTTAAAAAAGTTGTATAATTAAGTTTGAAGAAATTTCCAAAACGAGGTCGTAAGTCGAATCAGTGTATTGCCTAAAATTGAGCGGCCGGGAATAGAGCAAGTTTGGTCTTGCTCTCTGCTATAATACTAGTTAGGACTTTCAAAAGACGATTTGTCACGACTTTGGCTATAATTTTATTATCACAATTTAAGAGGCTGAGGGGGCGCCAGTTTTTAATGTTTTCTCTGTCGCCTTTTTTGAAGAGGCAAGAAATTAAAGCAATTCTTTGAGAAGGGGTAAGGGATTTATTATCAAAGCAAGAGTTAATTACTTTTAAGAAGTGTTTACAGAGAGATTTCCAAAATAGTTTGTAAAATTCGCACGGTAGTCCGTCTATTTCGGGAGATTTACCATTTACCATAGTTTTAAAGGCAGTGTTTATTTCTTCGATAGTAAGGGGGTGTTCGCAAATGTTTTTCTCAGTTTCTGAAAGACGTTTACTTATTTTTTGTAAAATAGTGTCCTGAAGGGTTGAGTCGACTGGGTCTTCTTTATAGAGAGAAGCATAAAATTATTTGACTACATTGACTATTTCAGTCGGGTCAGAGATGGAATTATCATGTTTATCTTTAAGCCTGGTTTCCATTAAATTTTAGAACGATCGGGGACAGTCTGCATCAGTCTGCGACCTCATCTTCCATTTTTCAACTTCGACATGTCTCCATAGATCGGCAACTGTCTGCGATTGTCTGCGACCATGATCCTTTTCAAGCTCAAAAAGGCGCGCAAACTGCAAAACAATTTTGGAGGGAAAGCAAAATGGCTGCCGTAAACAAACGTTTACTGCTTAAAGCTGGCGCCTTTCTGTTGATGGCTTACATGAGACTACGTAAAAGAAGAAGCAAGACCAAGAGAAAGCATAAATTCTGGGTTCGAGAGATTTTTCTAAGCAGAAGACAACACGGTCAATTTTATACTCTTTACCTAGAACTGAAGTTGGCTGACAGAGAGTACTTCTTCAGGTAGCCTAAAGCTTCTACTGTTAAGACATCACGCACAATTTTTCTTAATACCACCTTAAATTTCTCTATTTAGTGTTTCTAATTTTCAAAATTGGTTTTTAAAAGCTATCAATGGCTTTTGGACTTAATTCTAATCTGATCTATTAAATGGCTACATTGCCATCATAGAACAAAAAGGTAAGTTGAGATTTTTGAAATGCTTAAATAATAAGATTTAGTCCAGCAACCCCTCCCGTCAGGGAAATATCTGACTCTTATATATCCATAACGGGGGAGCTTAGGTTACTTTTTTGGGTCTGAAATTTGTGCAAAAATTACTTTTTGGGTTATCATTTGTGCACTAATTTTTTGTGCTCGTGTAATTCTGAATTCTTGGGTCTCAGATATCAAAGAATGGAGAAATTAAATGATTCACAAACGAAAATAAAGTTACTTAACATAATGAAATCAAAATCCTTAGATATCCAAATAATTATTACATCATTCTGTGAGTTTAGTGCCCTATGGTTTTTTGGATGCTGACTGTGTATAGCTCGGCTACTGTAAAATGCAGGTCCTGCAAGTCCGGTAAAATGCAGGTCCCATTGGAAATCGATGGCATGCTACAGCGACCAATGGGCTCAGTAAGGCTTCAGCCCGCTTTGTTTATTTGAAGTATGGAGTAACCGGGGGGACGAAGTTTTAATTCGTTGAAAGAAGAGAGAAAAACACTGCAACAAATTCTGAAGTTAAATACCGATTAGCTGTGTTAAAAGTAAACGCCGATGTTAAAAGTAAATAAATGGAGTTGAAAATAAACAAGAAAATTAAGATATGTCAGAAATATAGTCAAATCAGAATTTATTGATTCTTGAACAGAACCATATTAGTGAGTTGATGTCGATGGCTGCCTTTTCCACCTTGGATAGCTTCCTTGCAACATTGTTTGCCATATGTAAACAGACGGAAAAACTTATTTATGCTGCCATACGCAACTCGACGCAACACAGCTAATCGGTATTTAACTTCAGATTTTGTTGCAGTGTTTTTGTCTCTTCTTTCAACAAATTGAAAATTCTAGCATAGCATGAATGTACTGGAGCAAAAGCGCATCATTTTCATGCCCTTTATTCATTGATTATTTTTTGCTAAAATAAGAAACATTATCGTATCAGATTACATAACATAATCACCATCGACTTCAAAAATGTCCAAAGATTTTCTTAGGGGCAGTGTATAGTGTGGCCACTACTACTGGAACCTCCCAGAATTTAATAACCTCAGAAAAATGAGAAAAAGATATTACTGCCCACCTTTTTATATCTTTAAAGTTTATGAATTCATTCCTCGCTGGTTTTTGACAACAACGGGCCTAGCAGAATGATCGGCACTGCGGTACCTCCCGGTTCCTCCATACTTCAAATAAACAAAGCAGGCCGAAGCCTTGCTGAGCCCATTGGTCGCTGTAGCATGCCATCAATTTCCAATGGGACCTGCATTTTACCGGACCTGCAGGACCTCAGGACCTGCATTTTACAGTAGCCGTGTATAGCTTCAGAAAAATTAATTATGCTAGAAATGATTTTTTCGGTTTATGGCATGTACCCCCAGCCTGAGCACTCCTATGAGTAGTTCCCTAA